>VXBL01010536.1:621869-703857 GCA_013400195.1 Aramus guarauna
TGGGGGGGGGGAAGTTGTTTGTGGTTTTGTTTTTTTTCCTTTTGTTTCTTCTTCTTTTAAATCTTGCTATAAAAATGAGGTGAGGGAATTCTGTCAGATTTATCTTCAAATAAGAGCATTGGGAAAAATCCAGTCCCACTATTTTTTGCCTCAGAGAACCTTTTGTGTGTCTATTGCTCTTTTTATTTTTATCAGTAAAACCACCATCTGAGCTGATTCATATAGACTGCTGCAAATACATTACAGTTGCCAAATTCTGATTAAAACCCACTCATGCCTGAAGCTAGCTTGAGATTTTCAGGTTATCAGATATCCTTGTGCTTTTCATTGTGCTAAACCAGATCTTTGTATCAAGTCTTTGATTTCAATCTAATTTAAAGGAAATTATGTAGAGGGAAAGAAGAAAGCTACAAAGAAAAAAGCCTCTGACATTAAGTTGATTTTGACTGAGCAAAGTATGTTTTAGTGATGTAATGCAAGGTTATATTTTACATATACTGTTTATTTATCTGATAAAAAGAAAAAACACGGCCTTGTGTATAAATCCAGAAGTTGCATTTGCGTTACAAGGCTGCTGCAGTCTGGTAGGGGTCTCGGACAAGTCATTTTACCTCTTCGTACCAAATCTCTCGGGATTCTGCGCAACACTCAGGTTTGTGCTCCCCTCTTTTGTTCTGCTTGCAGAGAGGATCTGGTCCCTTCCTCTAAGCCGTACACTGTCTGCTGCTGCTCTAAACCACGGCATTGTGCAAGGGAGCTTTGATAGTCCCGGAATACAGTGTGGATTACTAAACTTCAAAGTGGAATTAAATCCCATGCACAAAAGAAACCCGCATATATTTTCTTCCAGTCTTGTTTCACAGCTGTATTTTTATAAGAAGGCTGTATTCATGTTGGTTAGTATGGACATTCAGATGCATTGGGTTTGCAATTAATATAGTAATTTTACACTTACCTTGGGGGTATTTTGTGCAGTTTATGCACTTTCATTTATGTAATTCTATAGCATATTCAATATCTATTTTTTACAGCATCAGTAAGTAGTAGTAGTAAATGATATTTCTTTCTTAATAGAGATTTCTGTCAGTTTGAAAAGAAGCTAGAATTAAACTTTTAAAGCAACCTTTTAGTTTTATTTCTAATTCTTAAAGAATTTTATTCTGCCACTTAATATAACATATATTTTCTATTCTTTATATTATATTGCCATAAGTATTCTGGCTATGTGAGAAACACACTTTCATCAAAATATATTATATGCTTATTACACATCAATAGAACTGATTATTACAATTAATGAATTTTTTTCTGTTCCTTCCTGGCTAGATTGTCAGGATCTCTTAGTATCTGAGGTTGTTTAAAATCTCTTCGATGTTACAAAATGATTCTACAGTCAGCTAGGGCACTACACCATGGCACTACAGTACACTACAATACAAATAACAGAATAATTATTTTCTGTGCATACACCCAATTTTTGTGTGGTTTCTTGAAAAAGAAACTCTCCCCTCCCTGCACCAGCCCATCTCCTCACCCCTTCCAACCCAACAACTTATTTTTTCTAGATGGCAAAAATTTATTCATTTCTGTCCTCGTATTATGAAATAAGATCAAAAGTTCATATGCTTCCTGCATTGGACTTATGGTTTGGACTTTTTCTTTTTTGATATTATAAATGTCTTATGAGGCTTTTTTTACTGTAGTTCTTGCTGTATAGTCCATATATATGGTCTATCGTATTTTTACAAATTTACTTATTTCACACTTTTTAAAGTCCCTTCCACTTCTTAAGGATTAAAAAAAAAATAAAAATAAAAAATCTTTATGTTTATAGCCCCTTTGAATTTAATTTCTACTTAAACCAGCAGAGAGCCACCCTGCCAGCAGCGGTCAGCTGAACGTAGTCTATTGCCATTAAAGATAAACTGCATAGGTCTCCCAGCAATGGAGGTCAAAGGATACGTGCACAGCTATTTATTTGCTTTTAAAGCAGAAGGAATATGATTTATGCAGGATATTAGCTAATGTCATAGCGTTGAGCTTTGCAGGTGCGGCCATGGGAGCCTGACCCCCGCTAATCCCCCTAAGTGCGGCGGGCATGCATGCGATAGCTTTGTTGTTGCCGTGCTGCTTCTTGACTCGCTTTGTGCCGCAGTTTGAGAGGTGAGGCTGTGTTTCCCTGGACAGGCTTCCAAGCTTTTGATTAGATTGCAGTGAAGCAAGTTACAGACATTTGGGCAATACATTTGGATGGAATTACCGACACTCTGAGGTTGGTTTTTTTTTGGTTTTTTTTTTTTGTTATTCTCATTGTATGTGTTAGCTTGCTTGGGTTCGATGCTGGGTTTGCTTAGTTCTGTTTTGGTCTTGTGCTGGAGGTACCTCCTGGCCTCCCACCTGCCTGCTGGTGCAAAGCATGCTGAGCTCCCAGAACTGATCGGCTCTGCAAGGCTTTCGTACCAACAGCCCCGGCTTCATCCGCACACGCTCTTCAGGGAAATGGCGTTTCTGAGACCTGGCTGTAATTGTTAAAAAGGGCCTAATAACACATCTTCAGAGTTTCTTTAAATGATGCATCGTGGCCCTTTATTCCCTGCATTCCGTTAAGAGGCAAAATACAGGTGACCTGCTTGATCTACAGCCTAGTGAGACAATGGAAAGAGGCACACTGATTTTTAGGCCTTGTTACCTTGTTTAGTTACTGCTTGGCTTAAAGTGGTGAGCTTGTTCCTTGTCGTACTAGCAGTGTGTAAGCTCCAGCTGAGATGTAACTAGATAACAGTCTTTAGGATTTACAACAAAGTCATTCATTACTTTGCTTGATGTTGTTTGATAGGTTCCAAACACAAATATAAGCTGTAATTTTAAATAAAAATAATGGTGTTTTAACACTATTCAGCATAATAGTAAGCAAAAAACCAACAAAACCCAGGAGTGATGAAAAGCGCAAATATGAAAGATGATTGTACTTGAAGAAAAACTAATTAGGTTCACATCAGAGTTTGGCTGTGAGATTATTAACTCTAAAGATGTGGACATAATTGCTTTGGTTTGAAGGATTTTCTCACAAACAGTTAGGGGATTGTGGTGATTTAAGAACAAATGCAGTGGAAGTTTTGCTCTCAGGGTAAAGAAAAGGAGGGCTTATTATACCTGTTACCTTTTCCACACGGGAGGAAAAAAAGCATCTCTTCCCTAAAATTGTATTATTGGCATGTCTAGTTATATCAGAATCATATAGTTCTTCTCCCTTACCAGGATATGAGAGAGATGTTATCGGTTATGTTAAAAAATTACGTTTTGCAAAGGGGCAGGTAGAAACCCCTAGAGGGAGCCAGAAGTCTTCCTTACAACTGCGACGGCAAACTGCTACATGGAGTTGGAACTGCTTCCTAGAGTAAGTTACTCTTTTTCCTGCTGAAACGGTATTTATTCCTACTTTTTTAGGTTGAGTTTCAAACATACTGTTGTCTGTATTTCACAGGTTACATGTTGAACTTCATAGCTATTGACCATGGTGCGGTGGTGATAGGCACTGGGTGACAGAGGGGGCTGTGAGTGTGTCCCGCTACGCTGGCGTAGCACCTTGGGGTGGTGGGGTGCGCTGCTTTCGACTATGCTTAGGGGAGATTGAGGAGATGTTCCCTCTCTCTGCTACAAATCACATCTGTTTCAGTTTTGAAATACAGCATTAACAATTTCCTCGATGCCTTACTTCTCGAAAACTAAGGATATTACAATTTGTGAAGGTTTAAATTTTCTGTTTAGTCCAACAATGAAGAAAAATCCTACTTTTCACCTTTTTTCCTCTCTATAAGTAGAAGCAGAGGGTGAGAAAGCGGTTTCATCTTTCTACTCCTCTCCACCCTTCCTCTTCTAGTCTTAGCACACCAATCCCCACAACCTGTTCATACACCCTTCACTTCATAAGTGCCAACCTTTTATCCCATGAGCAAATTTGTTGACAATTCACTATAAAATATGTCTTCTCCTGAGAATGTCATGCTACGCACTCAGCAAAATGTCTCCCAATACCTTAGCAAATCAGCAAAATATTTTAAGAAACGCTTTATTTTTATGAACCAAATACCCTGATGGTTATTTGATTTGTCACAGCATATAGGGTTTCTCCTGTAGCCATACTGACCTTCTGTCGTGGTTTAACCCCAGCCGGCAACTAAGCACCACGCAGCCACTTGCTCACTCCTCCGTGGTTGGATGGGGGAGAGAATCAGAAGAGCACAAGTGAGAAAACTCCTGGGTTGAGATAAAGACAGTTTAATAGGTAAAGNCCTTCATATCAAATTGTGTTGCAAACCAACTCTTTATGGAATCAAATCAGGAAAAGCATGCTTAATTAACAATAAATGGTCCCATTTTAAAAAAAAACAAAAAACAAGTAATTAATTTTGTGCACCACCATTAAAGGTTTGGTTTGGTTTTTTTTTTTTTTTTTAATTTTGGTTGTTTAGCATTTTGACCTATGGTTTGAAAATGCAGCAGAACTTATGACTATTTTTAATCGAAAGGCTATGAAACCGCTTTCAGCGGGACACCACATTTATGAGTAGACTTGGATCTTGTAACTTCTGAGTGCCACAGAAATAAGTAGGTTATGAAAGGCTTTTCTCCCGAGAAAAATATATGTGCTATTTAGCCATAAATCATGGTAGATTCTCATTATACCACAAAGAATTAAAGAATGCTAAGTAAATGACTTTTTCCCTCCTCCCATGCGCTTCTGAGTCATGTTGTAAATGCTGGATTCAGTTGTTGAGTGATGCAAAAGCTACCGTCGCAACCTTTTATTCCCTGGGTGCAAATTAATCCTTTGTAATGTAATTGAAGGAAATCGATGACATTATTTGCTGTATCTTGGGTATCGAGCATGCAAGCAGGGAGGGAGTGCAGAACCAGTCACCGCTCTCAACTACCATTGTGTGAAGGCTCCGGTCAGCAAAGATTTAAGTAATTAGTTTGTGAACTCCCTTACACTTTTTTAGTATTCTTCTAATTATCTTTGTGTGTTTTTTCTTAACATTTACACAGCGTGCTTCTGTCCTACGCAAAGTAAAATATCCATGACGTAAAAGAAAAGTTATCCTAGCAGTTAATTGCTTTTGCTATGATGCAGTTAACATGTAGGAGTGAGCCAGAGCAATACGAATTCAATTGTATTTCATTAAAATAAGCGTAAATTTTATCATGGCTTTCAGTATGAGAGAACTGTTTGTAATGATCTGTGTAACTGAGGTGCTATCTCTTGCATAAATTTCTTCAAATGTTTGATACTAGCTCTGAATAAACACTGCCTTGTTTTAGTGGCTGGGTACTGCTCTTCAGCAAACTTACAACGTTTGATGTGCATGCTAGAGGAGAAGTAGTCAAATGTGGAGTGTAGAAATATGTTAGTCTGAATTCCAAGTATATAAATTATACCTTTAGCTTGAAAGTACTGTATAAATGTACATCTTATGAAAGCAGATTAAAAACCACCAGATAGTAAGGAAAAAAAAAACCAAACCAAAAAACCCCAAATGAGAACGAAATATTGTGATTTATAAAGTATGCTTCTTATAGCAGCATTTCTGAGTTTCATGTGCTAAACACCTACTCTTGACCTTGAATTGACCTTGAAGTTTATGAGCTAAAGGTAACAATTATGCAACAGCAAAAATATGCAGACAGGACTTTACTGCCTAAAAAGAACTGCTGTCCTGTGTTTTGTTTGAATTAACACACTTTGCTGTTTATGAAAGTTAACTTTGTCCTATTGGAAAGCGGGGGGAAAGGAGTGCTGCAGCTAATGTGCTAAAATCTCAGAACGAAGTAGGGGGTGAAGGTAGGAGAGTGGGAGATGCATCGTGTTAGGTCAGTTCTGAAGGAGAAGTCACCGGCTCTTTCTTTGTGCCGTGTCTGAATGAAACACGTTTGCCCAGTGAATGTCTCCAGCCAGAGATTTAATGCTGAAAAAGCTCAGTTGCAAATATAAACCTTCAAGGAGGATGAAATGAACCTTTATCATCTAAAGCACTCGCTCAGAATAAAGTGGCATTATCATAGACTTGGTTTTATTAATTTTTATTATGTGTTACAACTTCTACAAGGCGTCAGCAAACTCTAACCTTCCAGTAGTGGTGCAGTCAGGAGGCAGTAAGGTGACTGTATTGCATTTGCCGTACATCACAGCTCTTTTTCTGAAGACAGAAATTAAATGTGAGAAATAATGTGTTTAGACTGTAATTTGGACAGAGATCACAGGTATCCCTTATTTAAATTAATATTTCCATTTCTTATCGTATCTAAACAAAAGACTGATTCGTCTGTTTAAAAGAAGAAAACAAAGGAAAAAACCCCAAATCTATTGCATTGTTCTTCTATTCTACTGGATGATGCACTAGACAATAAATTCCAGTGCCTAATGACATTTTGAAAGTAGAGGCACCCAGACATACATACATAGTTTTACAAAAATATTTTTTTGTTGTTCATACTTTCTGGCAACATGGAATTTCAAAGCAATACAGGTGGTTTGTGACAAACATATAGGTCAGTAATTTTGGCAATAAATGAAGCATCCCTTGGATCCTATTTTACTCTTTGCACTGGCCACAGCCATCTGCTTTTTCATGAGAGGATTGCCAAAGGTGTAGTTTCCATTTTCCTACTGTTTTTCATACTCTAAGACCTTGGGATAAGTCACACAGTGTCTGCATCAGGTGCACAGTGATATTTAGATCTACTTAGCTCATGGATGTGTTTAGGGAAGATGTTGATATTTGGAGAGTATTTTTAACATAAAAAGGGGTGAAACCTTAAGGTCTGTTCCTCTCAGGCCAAATGAAATGCACTGCCTGTTGTGCTGTCCTATCTCTGCAACAAGGACTGAGAAAACTAAGGAAATTCCAGGGCATTGCTTTGAACAGCAGGTGTTAGGTTGCTGTATCTTTCCCAAACAGATGTTTTAGCTGCAGAAGAAACAGACCAAATGTGCTATACCCCAACTCTGGAAAGATTTAAATCTAAATGTTTAAATGCATGGACATATTTCCTTTATATTAAAACTGCGACGTTATCGTCATGAAAATAATAGCTAATGGTGAAATTGTTCTCTGGGTGCTTTTTCGCAACGTAGAGATAATGAATATGAATATCACGTGAAAATAGGGCACATATTCCCTTGAGAACTAATCTTTATAGATGCTATGAACTCTCTTGGGCATAATACACATCTTGGGTGACAAAATTCCCTAAAAGCATCAGAAAACGTTTTCTTTCATATTTATGCTTTAATGGAGAGGTTTCTAATGGCTGCAAAACCCTCTAAGTAATAATGCAACCCTGTTATTTTATATTTTCTGCAAAATTAGGTGTGAATGGTATTCTTTTTTTGGAAACTATAATAAAATGAGTCTCTTTGCCCAGCTGGCTTTCCTGGGAACTACAGAGTTCTTTTTTAGGCAGAATAAAATTGATCTCTTCAGTACTGCCAGTGTGAAATATGGTTTGTCCTTCTTGCTACCTTAAAAATTTGTTACACTGCTGGTCTAGGCTTCATGGACTTTAAGGTAAATTATGACATCTCAGATATGATTCTTTTTCGCAATTTCGATAAAAATAGCTATTTATCTATGCATGAAAGAATTTCCAATGGGAAAGAAGAGAAGCTTTTTCCCTCAGGCTCACGTTGCAGTATATTCTAATAAGCTGAGAGACTATCCCTGACCTTTTCAGGTTAAAGAGACTCTTCACAGTAGAAGGGGCATGCTTTAAATCAAGCCCTCTGTGTCAATTTTGCTGTAGTGGAGTACCTAGGAAATAATTTTCTTATTATGTAATATATATCTAAATGCTGTGATGATTCCCTGTGTGGTTTTCATGACTTTCTGCCTACTCTCTCATTTGGAAGATCCAATAGGAGACTTTCTTCCAGAGTTTCAGAAGATGCTCTCTGTGGATCCAGTAAAGAAACTTTTTATTGCAAAAAAAAAAAATAAAAAAAAAAATTAACTAACCCCTAACAAAACTCAATTGGAAAGGTTTATGTAGTCTGGAGGAGAACTGACAACTCCTGGAGCGTTCAGGAGCCCATCTTTCCCTGACTCAGCTTTGGCCCTGGTTACGGCTGACACCGGAGTGTCCAGCTGTGCAGCTGCTCCACAGTTTGAAGCTGAGTCTCTTTCTTGTTTTCCTTTCAAATGCATCCATTTCATCTCCGGAAAAAAGCAGGAATTTTTTTTGAAGTCTAATTAATAGGCAGTATGGCAAAAAAATCTTCTTCCCTGGGAGAAGGTCTGCAAAGCTCTTCTTGTTTGGAAGTGGACTGTCTTTGAGAGAGGACCCCACAGCCCTGTACTCAGCAGCATCTACTAGGCTTCAGTAAGGTTCAGAAGCCATTCTGTTGACCCTTGGTCCTGTACTGTGTCACTCCTGCTCTTTAAGGGAGTCTCAGAAATGAATAGTACACTGCATGTATATGACGTTTCTTGTCCCTAGATCTTTAAGTACTGTACTGGCTCTCCAGAACATACCGCATTTTTTCAAAGTTAAGAGTGGGAAACTTAGGCATGATGTTAGTATGTTGTACTGAGTTTTATTAATAGTGAAAAATTAATTTATGACCTGGACTAATATTACAAATTAGTACTATCTGCAGTAAAATGCAGAGATCAGGAATTAGAATTGTTGCATATATACTTTCCATGTGAATGCTGCAACCTTATCTTCATAAGGTCAGCAAAACTTTGTGGGCCCTGGTGGTAACTCCGCCAGTTTGCTGAGCATAATGATAATGAAACACAACTTGCTATTCCTTATTCAGAGTACTGCCTCTTAGAGGAAGCTGCTAGGAAGTGGGATTTAAGATTATGAATGGCGTATGAAAAAGGTAACGTGGGCTGCATGAGGCATCGTCTTCCAATGCGTCACCTACTCCAAGGTAAATTGTAGTGGTGTACGCTTTTCCTGCGTGGGAAAGGCAAGGAAGTGCATGGCAAGACACCCCTGGGTAAGAAATGCGCACATAGGTGCATAACATACAGTAGCTGTTGGGTTTTGCTCTCATGCCTTGTGGTTTTCACAGTAATGTTTTCATCTGCTGAGGAGCAATAATCTCAGTGTGCTTAAAATGGCATTTATGATGATGAATGTAGCTGAGTTGTATTTTGGGTTTTTTTTCCCCTGTGTATGTCAACTTGTTTTCTCAGCTTCACATATGATATGGCCTTCGTTTCTGCTGCATATTAATATCACCATATGCAAGAAATAAAACCCAGAGAAAGGATAAGTGCCTTTTCCAAGACCACACAACAAGTCAGTAGCAGAACTGTAATGAAACCGCAAGAATTCCTGGCTCCTTATTAGATTTTTTAAGGCATTTTGGAGGGCCTCATCCAGACATGTAGAGAATAGTTTCTGTAAAAAAGTAAATTTTCAGTGTGTCCAAAGGGTGATTTACACTAAGCCGTGTTCTATACTATGGTATAAACAGGTGTTTGATGGCTCTGTCTACCTGCTGGCATTCTTCTGATTGTTTTTTCCAGCCATTTGGTGGTACTGTGCTTCTGGTAATAAAGAAAAGCTAAGGTAAAGAGGTCAGTGGTAGCTACAGCAGATGGTTAAGCCACATGTCTTGTCCTTCGTAGCATTCTCACAATTTGGCCCTTTAAGGGAGCAACTGTGAAAGACAGGACAAAAAAACTCAACCATATGCAATCCGGTGTATTGAGTAGGTGGTACCGATAAAAAGTTCTTTTATAACTAAATTCAGCAAGTAATGGGCATTACCTCTCAGGCAGAACTGAGCATAGATGTTGCTGAGGGTACAATTGCTTATTGAGACAAAAGATGATAAAACCAAACAATTTTTTGAAAAGTTTGTATCAATTTTTGTCTCCCTGAATGGGAATAATAGATTTGGGGGGGGTGGGGAGGAGTGGAAATAAATGGTCAACGTTGTATGCTTTCAGAAGAATATTTATGGTGTCTTTAAAAGCCTGTTTATCTTTAACCTGAAACATTTTTATTCATTTACATCAGTACAAGATCATATAAAGGTGGATGGCTGTCTTTTACACTCACTTTCAAATGGTGTAAATGACAAACTAAGGAATTAGCTCTATTACTGCTTTTTTTTAATAAGTTGTTATAGCAATGTATATGATAGACTCTCCTAATTAAAAGCAAATAAATACACAGAGAACTGAAATGATGGCATCATTTAGAGTACCCCTGTGATTTAGAGAGCAGATTGTTCGTAACCTAATGGAAAGTTTAACAAGCGGCTTCTTCCTCGCTCTGCTGCACAAGCAGCCTAGGAACTGGCGGGCTGTCACGACAGAACCTGGCACTGTTGAATGCTTGGCCAGATTCATTGAATATTAAATTTATTATGCCTTACAGCAATTTTTTTTTTTTTTTTTTTTTTTTTTGTAACAGCAGCAAATTTAAACTGCATCTTTAAGTTCAAGACGCTCAAGCATGAGATTCTTCCTGCTGCACCTTTTGCAGACTTAACTCAGATTCCTTTGAACTGGGAAAAGGAAATGGCATGTTGTTTCTGGCCTGGCCTACCTGGCAGCAATCAAAACGAGGTCAGAGAACTCCACAGTTATAATAATAGATGGATTTTAAGTATTTGATACCTACTTTTTGCTTTTTAGGTGAATTTTGTTTGTTAATAGAACAAAAGTGTTTACTCAAGCTACTAAAAGCAATACTGCCCCAGGATTTTTAATTAGCTGTGTTACACATGGGCATTTTAACGTGCCGTTTCCTTTGCTATGCAGAGCAAGAGGGTTTTTTTGTCATCTGTGCCAGTCCTTTACTGGGAGAACTCCTAGCCAACTTTTCTTTATTCTTGAAAGGCTGATTCTCTTCCCCAGCTGCTTTGGTCCCAGTGCAAATGCTAACTCAGCACTGGCAGGCTCCCCTTAGTGGGAACGCATTCCTTCCTTTGCAGGATTCGATACCGGGGGAGAGCAACTGGCGCTCCGGGCAAGTCCCGGAGGATCGATAGCTCTTTCAGTGGGACGCTCTTTGATGGTGAGAAAGTAGCCTGCTTTGTTAAGCTGTTCATCAGGTCATAGTCTGGACTGCAGAGCCTGCTGTTCGCCAGGCCAAATACCTGTTTCTCAAGACCCTGACCAGCAAAGTGGAAGGATTTTTCCTCTCAGAAAAAAAATTTGAGTGAGTTACAGAAAAGTTCTATAAGAGATAATTTGGTATTGGTATGCATAAAGCTGAGCTTTATCAATCTCTCTTCAGGAGTTGCTATTTTTTTTTTTTTTTTTTCATGAGAAGTGCTGATCTTTCACAATTTTGAGATTTCGTGCTTTTTTCCTTTTTAAAAGACCAACAGGAAACACTGTGAACTTAATGCTGGAGATAAGGAACTATGTAGTCATTGAAAAGACAAAAAGAGTGTGCTTTCACAAATGTGGGAAGTTTTTATCTAATCTAGAAATGAAAGGAAACTATAGGAAGTATAAGGAACTGCCATAGCTAAAATGTCGGTTGTTCCAATTACTTCATCTTAGAAAAAGAGAATTCTGCACATCCTTCACTTAATACCAAAGTATGGTTCTGAAATGTTTTTTCTGTCAGTTCTTTTTTTAATTGGAATGTCAAGTCAAGAGTCCCGTATGACTGGAACAAACTGTTTCAGTATAATCACATTGCAAGCTATATTTATCAGCTTCTTTGACTGTTGAGGTTTTATAGCAACCAAAGTTTCCCTGCCCAGAATCCTAACACATGCTCAGAAGATGTATGATACAACTGAAGGGTTTAAATTTGTGTTGTAACTTGTTTTTTTTTTAAAAAAAAGAAAACCAAAAACACGTAGCAGGGTTGTGACACTGGTTTTGAACTTCCTATGAAACAGTAAAAGTAAAAATAATCTTGAGGGTAGGCCTAGATCTTCCCTCACCACTCAGCCACAGCAAGGCATGTTATGTGCTTGCTTTTTCCCTTGTGCCATCCCCACTGCCCAACTGTCTGAATCCAGGTACCTTCTTGGAAAGCAGAATTTGCACTGGGGACCTCCTCCAGCTGAAAAGCGAACTGGATCTAGGTCTCCTACTTCCTGCTAAACTGGGCTTTCAGGGGAAAGTTGGCAGGGATCTTGAAGCAATACTACTTTTCTGGGACAGCTCTGCTTTAGAAAGCAAGCTGCTATGATTGTATTTTGAGAGAAACCTAATTTTGTTGGTACATGTTAGCTATGTACGGAGCACAGTTACCAGTAGGGTGATTAGGGTGCTAGTCTCTAGGCCAGTCAGGGGTCAGGCTCAACTGAAGTGCTGCATAGCCTGGACCAAAGAAGTTGTGGTTTACACAGATACTGCCTTTTGGGCATCTACAGCATCCTCAGACCCAGAGGAAACAGCCTGGTGAGTTTTGGAGCTGCTTAGGCTTTATAGGAGCTCAGGAAAACTTTCTCTGGAGATTTGGAGTTTGAAAAACTTCATTTATTTATTTTCTGGTTTGGATCTGGTCTGTGATATGACTTAGCATTGGATTCCTCATGTTGTGCAGAAGAATTATTCATGGAAATATTTTCTGAAGTACTATGTACTCCCTTTAAATAGCTAGTATATCAACCTGGGCATGAGCGGCTGCCATCGCTGCCTCTTCATGACCTGATGTCCTTTACAACGATATCATCCACAGGAACTGTGACTATTGAGTTCGGAAGTTGTGCTGTGCCACTGGAATGGCTTTTTGAAGCAGGCTTGAAAATGTGTTATATGATTACTGCAACTTCGATTAATGCTAATATTTGGGATATTTTTGTTCCGCTTCTCATTTTCTATGGATTCATGGAATTTAAGACTAGAAGGGGCAAACTGATCATCACATTCAACTGCAGGAATATGAGAGTCAATAAATGCTGCTCTAAAGCATTTTCTCCAGCATTCCTATCATTTTCGGCACATATTGTGCACATATTACCTTTCATCATGAGCTAATGCTGGGTTTGCTGCAAGGAAATTATATGACTGTGAAATAGAGGCAATCATTAGGTTGAGGACAGGTGTTCTGTTTCATAGGATGATCTCTGTCAGTATATTATTCACCTTTTTAGAAGGAGAACATGGGAGATCACGGAGTAATTTCATCTTATTCCACATAGAGCAGTCCTGCAGCAATCTGTGCTCAGCAAACCTTGGACTAGGGTATTGACTTTAGAAAAACATTTCAGTTTTTCTGTGTGCCCTTCACTGGATTCCTAGTGAGAAATGCAGAGCACTCATGCACAATTCAGTTCTTTTCCTTGGTCCTGGTATTCCAGCAGAGTCAGTTTGGCCAAACTCATATAAATTTTCCTCCTGTAATCTCTCAGTAAGTCGGTGTGTGTCATGCCGGTTAGGACGTGATAAGTCACTACTGAAAGAAAAACCTTCATCAGGTTTTAATTCATGGCACACCCCTGCATTGTGGTCTTTAATGTTGCAGTAAACATGAATGGAGAAAGCAGGCTTGACTGTAGTGGGCTTTCTTGCATGCAGAGTTGCTTTGATCTTTCTTTTTAGAGCGAAGCACGCACAGACTTGCACTCTCAGTTTTTGCATCTAAGATAGGCTGGATAGAGCTCTTTTTTAAAGCAAGCAGAAGACGTTGTTTTGCAATCTGTTGGTAAGCGAGAGACGTGGGTCGAGTGGCTGCTTGCGCTGAATGGGAACGTGTTGCTTGACTTTCATTTTGCCCTTGCTGGCAATATACCTAAATGTTACTTGGCACGTTTTGCATAAAGATTGTATTTGGCCCATAACAGGTTGCCTAATGAACCATTTGTCCTCTAGTAGGTGACGCTTTAAAACCTTTTAATGAAATGCCAGGGGAACGGCAGTGGTTGGCACTGATGGACGGGGATACCGAAGCACTGCCGGTGCGGGGGTGCTAAGGTAAAGGTCTTGTTCAGAGCTTCCTATCGTTTAAGCACCAAAGCTGTAATTACATAAACAGAACCGCTTCAGCCAGCCCAACGTGTCGTTATGGATTTTCCAGCTAATCTGTCCATTCATCTTAATGGTGCAGAACTTGTGCTTCGTGTCACTCTCTGCCTTTGTTCCACTCCTTCATCTCTCGAAACGTCTGTCATGAAGAAAGTGTTTATTTTGAATTATGTGTTGGAGAAGGTTAGAGTGCACACTTCTGAAGCTTGGCATGAAATTTCCTAAACAAACCTTGCCGGTTGCTTCGTGAAAATAGCTAAGGTATGGATTTCAGATTAACATTGTGCATTAATGTTTTTGGAAGCACTTTAAAATAACGGCTGTGGTGTTGGTGAATAAAGGAATCCTGTTGAAGTGCATGTGACATCTGCATTATTAACAAATCAGCTTATTCATTGTAATGAATATTATTATGATAAATATTATCTCAATGCACGATGATTAACAGTTATTACAGAGTCTTTTTATTAACTGAAACATTTACTTGTATTACATTTTAACTTAATGCAGCACAAGATTTAAACACTTTTCTACTTGGATGTTTTTGTATTGGGCTAATGCTGGTATTGTGTTGCTGTACAAACACTGGTGGGACATACGTGCGTGGGGAAGTGGAGATCGCAGTGTGAAGGCTCAGGGACCCGCCGGAGCTTGAGGCACAAAAAGGATTACTAGGAACTGCAGAGAGTCTCTGAGTCACAAGCAGCTCACTGCTGTGGAATGAAATGATTTCACTTCAGCCTTTCTGCTTCTCTTTTTCCAATGGCTATCTTTAATTTAAGCTGTAATCTTTTCCTTACCCTTCAGTAAGAGATGGTCTCTGCTGGATTACTTCAAGTTATACATAATATTCGATTCTATTCCTGTAGCCAGTTGTGCCTATTCTTATGTCATGCTTGTTTCTCTGAATTTGATATATTATTTTTTTTAAAAAAAAAGCAGTAATAATATAGTTCTGTGTCTTTATATGTATACTTTGTAGTAAGATGCCTGGAAAATTTGTTATGGAGAATGAACAAACATGCTAAGTGTATTTTTAAGAAATCAAATATTTTCAGGAGGCTGTTAGGGCTCTCCAGGTTTGTTCACCTTAAGTTCACCTGTAGAAACAAATAAAAGAGAACAGGTTTATTAAACACATCTGACTGCTTTCTTAGAAATGAGGATGCTGCTTCTCCACTTCACATAAGATCATTGCTGTTCAATTTTCAGCAATTTATGGAGGTACATACTAAATCTTAAGAATATGACTATTTCTCTATGAATCAATAGGATTACTCGTGCTCAAAACTGAAACTATGTTTATGCACCATTTCTACTGAGGCCTAAAATGTGTTCTGTAATCCAGTTAGCAATCCTCTAACTTCCCCCCCCACACACACTTCTTTTTTGTATTTCAGAAATAGCACATTGTTATTTTCCGTGTGGGTTAAGGATTTCTGAATGGCTGATATCCATACTAAGGTGAAATTGGAAATGTGGGTAGTGCTCAGTAATGCAGCTAGACGTGGTGAAATTAATTTCTGTAATTAAAACAATACTTCCAGTTTACATTCAGTTAAAATCCAGTGGATGATTTCTGCTTTCAAATAAAATTCTTGCAATCCCTAAGCTCAGTGGAATTGTCAGCTTGTATTTGAACTCAGGATAGATTTTCTTTAGGGTCCAATATTAAATTGAGCAGAGAGTGTGTGGGTACTGCATCTGCTCTAAAAGGAACGTCAGGATCTTACAAATTCTTACGAAAAGTACATGTAAACCAAAAGAATTGAATAAGAGATCTGTGGGGTTTGAAATGTCTGCATTCTTTTCCAAATTTGAAATGTATTCTATTTATTATAGCTTATATTTATTCAAAGTGTGGAGTAGAACCAACTGTTTTAAATCAACTTCTTCTTTGTATATAACCAAACTACATAAACAACAGTGAAAGACGGTCTTTTGCAGTATTTTTTGTTACAGGAACAGGATTAAGGAAGATAACTGGAACGGTTGGCTGTAATAGAGATTAGTTAATATAATACCTAACAGCAGCATTGCCAATATCTAGATCTACTTAGGAAGGATAATGGTGTGCCACTTTGGGAGTTTCAGGTTTATACAAATGCTAATAGGTGACTTCTACTTTAGAAACACAGAAGGGCGGGAACAGATGATTTATATGATGCTGAGGTGCCGAAACTTGTCGAGAGACTTTGTGACAAGATTGAATTTCTCACCAAAATTTGTAGATATTTATCTTGTGCTATGTGATTTTTTTGTTTTGTTTTGTTTGTTTGTTACTTCTTTGAGGAAATTAGTGCATCGTATAATTGCTTAGGAAATAGACTGCTGCTATAGTATTGGGAATGTCAATTTTGTGTTGCTCTAAATCTCTTGTAAGTGAAAGATAAGAGAGAACTAGGGTGCCATAAATGACATTTCAATAATCTAGGTCACTGGCACAAAAGTATCTCTGAAAGGGATGTATTTGCTACTGCTCCCACACTTTGAACTGTTCAAGTAAATCTCTTTTATTGATCATTAACATTCCTCAGCAGTTCCTTGAAATTCCAGTTATCTCTGGGCGACAATGTTAGGAAATACATTATTTCTATTTTAGAACCGTGGAACTTGCAAATAAACTTCTAAAATTGTTAACAGATTTATTCCTACTGTTACTGTTTTCTGCTGAGATCCACTGGGCTACATTTTGGAATGGAATTTATTTTTCATTTTTAAAAGTACGAAAAAATTCCTGGAATTTGACAGTTATAGGCTCCTCTCTTAGTATGAAAATCATGCTAAATAGTTACAAATCTGATATAACTCAAAACCTTCGAATTACAAAAATGGAAGTTTTTGGCAGACATAACGCTGCAGAATTCTTCTCCGTTCTGTCTGCGTGTTGCAGCTCTTATCACTGAAATCCTTCTCTCAGCTGCCGTTGCATACCAAATTGGATCCTCAACATAGCATGGAATTCAGTGTTTATTAGACTAGATTTTCCCTTAGGCAATTAAGCATCTAAGCTGAAATCCTGACTTCATTAAAATAAAGGCGTGTATTTTGAGTACGTTTTAGTTATTAGGTTTTTTGCTTTCTATTTTAGTCCATTTATTTGTGATATAATCGTAGTAAATATACTGGTGACAAGTGCCAAGTCTCTGTCATGAGGAGCATATGATGGAAGTGCTAAGACCATGATGATTGCTTATTAAAATAGCTCTTGTACATGAAAACAGTTCTGTTGAAAGCTAGATTATTAATAAAATCAACCTTGTTTATAACAGATCTCTGGCACTGGCTTTGCTACGCCCTTGCCCAGTCCTAGTGACTTCACTGAGTCTCTTGGATGAGGGTTCCTGTGTGTTAGGAAGTGTATTTATATCGAATAGGCACCTACCTTTACTACTCGTAATCCTGCCAATTTAAAAACTGTCCCATTGTCAACCTAGACTAATCACGCTCATGTAGTTACCTATTGTCGTAACATTTTCTAGAATATAATTATATTTTACCAAAATGTGAATGTTCAGTGTAGTTTATGTTTTATCACAGGACAACAGATCATACCATCTGAAATGAATTTCAAGCTTTTTAATGATTCTGTTAACGAAATTAAATCGCTTTTGAAAAGGCTCATTACGCAGGTACCTGGCGGGTGTGGGTGGGCAGGGACTGAGCAGCGGGAGCAGGAAGATGCAGCAGGGTCGGAGGACCGGTGGTACCGTGTAAGGTAGGAGCAGCAGTGACCCAAGCGCTGCCAGCGCCTGTGCCTGATGCTGTGAAGGTCACTGGGGTGAAAGCCGCCAAAGGAAAGCTCTTCCCAGGATGCCATGAAATCTTAACAAGGTTATTGCCTGAAGGGTCATAGGACTTTATGTGGGTTCCTGTAGCCAGACTATTTTGGGATTGTATAAAATTTACTATGGGGTAATTTTAATGAGATTGTGGGAACATGCAAGATTTAGTGTGGGATATTTGGGGAAAGGTGAAAGGTTGATGAAGGTGGGTCAGGAAGGAGAAAGCATGGGAAGATGCAGGGAAAAGGGTATAGAAGCAGCAGGTTGCTTCAACAAGCAGGTTGCAGGTCATTACACTCCTGTGACTGGGCACCATGCCTGTTTGCTGCAGTCTGTATTCGTATAACCTCCTCTTTCCAACCATCCTCTACGTACTCCCTCCGCCCTGAGCCTGCCTGTATGAACCCTAAGAAACTTGGCAGTGGGCTAGCGGGCCTGAGTGCCAGCCGCCGGCGGGCAAGGCTGCAGACCTGGGGGCTCCTGGGTGCAGGGGATGGCGGAGCCGGGCTCCGAGGGGCAGCTGCTGGGCACACCGAGTGTCCGGGCTGGGACGGCTGCTGCTCTTCGCAGGAATTAGCATGTTTTTGCTGTGGCTGGTTCATATTTAGTGCTTGGAAGTCAGGGATTACAAATAAAACTGTATGGTTAAAGACGGTTTATTTTCTGCATGTATGAAAGCAACTAGCAGGTGACTAGTAAGAAAGAATTTCGTTCTGTCCCTCACGTTGAGTTGATTTACTATTATGAAAGCAAACACAGATTTCCTCTCTTGTAGACTGGGTGCTTGAGACTGCACACGGGGTTTTGTACAGCATTCCTGAGATGCCAGAATAAGCGTGTGGACTCTCTTATAAAAATAACAGTGCACATATGGTAATATGTGTGTATATAAGAACATTATTTTTTTCAGTTTAATTCTACATGGATTTTGTGAAAGACAAATACAACATAATGCGAACAGCAGGTGGAGAACTTTGCTTTTTGGTGAAAGATTTTAAGAGCAAGAAAGATAAAAGGGTGTCTAATCAGAATAGGAGAAATTTGTTGATGGTTTCTCCCCACAATGGAGTTTGCTAAAAGATAAAGTAAATTGCATCTATCTACAGATACATGATCAAATAACTATTTGTAGATGTGATAATATTTTCCTTATATTGATAACAACTAATGAATTGATAAAGGTTCTCGACAGTAATTAGAACTGTTTGTTTGAAGGACTGCATTTACCACTTTAGGGCCATAAGTCGAAAGTGCAGTAGGTTGTTGTCAAGTGTCTTTTGTGCCTGGAAAAGGTGAACTGTAGCATCTCTCAGTGATTCACTTAATGTCAATGAGGAAAAGATTGTTTCTTAACTGCATGTAAAATTGGAGATTTTCAAATGGTATGGTTTCAGCCACATAGCGTCAATGAAAAATGTCATGTTGAATGAGAAATGTAAGTTAAACTTACAGAAAGTTTCTAATACAGAGGTCCATGAATATGCTCCAATATGTTGCTATTCAGAGAAGAGGGGGGGAAAAAAAAAAGTAGTAAGAATGAACTCTATTCTGCTGTTCATTCTCCCTGAGATCACAGCACCTAACACTGTGCTTGTGCTGTGAGGTGCCTGGGAAGGCAGCGATGCCTTGCACATCCATGGGAACCCAGGAGCTGGTTCTTCTAGGGTTCTAATTATGCCTCAGTCTATTTTGTATCGAAGTGGCACGATGAAGTAAATGTGAATCCAGAATCTCCACACAGTATATACAAGAGTTGTTTTGGAGCACAGGTTTCAGGTATAGGTATGCTTTTTACAAGAGGAAAAGCAATGAACAAATTATACATTTTTTTTTTCCTTCTAGAGAACTATTAAAAGCTTTAAATCTCACTCCATTTCACAATTGAGTATTTTATATACTCACCAAGTATTAGGGAAACCAATAAACATTTTAGAGGGCTTTAAATGGTATTAGAGGTATTATTTTTTTGTGCTTATATAAGGTATAAGTACCTTATTTCAAAGGTAGGGCTTAGAGAGTGTCATAAACATAATCCTAAATGAACTAAAATAGATTTCTGACTCATAAGAATATCACAACTTTTAGGATAAACATAGTGGATCTTCTTAAGTATTCAAAATACGTATTTACATGTTTCACTGGGAATTTTGGGAATCTCACATTTTCAGATGTGAAACTCATGTTCTAGGCCTGCTGCTGTTATGCTGTACTATTAATATATCCTTCAGAGTCAGGGGATGTAACCATATGTGGGTGGATAAGGGAAACAGTTGGTGGAAAGCAGAGGAAAACATTTTGATTAAACATTTGAGTCTTTTGTGGGGATTTTTTGGGTGTCGCTTTTTTTTTTTTTAAAGAAGGAAAGCAAATAGCTATTTGAAGCTGCTCAGAATGTTGAAAACTTTCAGAACTGAAAATCAGTGCACAAATCACAAATGAAATGCTTTTAAAACAAGAGATGCCCTATTGGTATGCTGTCTATGTACTGTATAACAGGCATAAGCCAACTCGGACGCTTGGAGACGTCTATGTGATGGATCTCACAGCCTCATGATAAATGAGTTAATTCTGTGTGTATAGCTGAATACAAACAATGTGTGTGTTGAGTGTCCAAAAAACCATTGTACGTTGCCCTTGAGACTTAGTGTTAGTTAAATGGTTTCCACAAAGGTATGAATAAAAGTGGGAAGAGCAGACTTCTAATAGAGCTAAGAGGTTGCTGTGAAGGTAGAGCTAGGCTTTTTATGGAGATGCCCAGCAAGATAACAAGAACTAGTTGTCATAAATTGGAAATAAAAGGAAAACCAAAAAAATCTATATGAGGATAATTCAGCAAACAGATTATTTGGGAAAGTTGTGGAGCCTCCCCCTTTTGGAGGTTTTCAGTGCGCGATAGGATAAAGCCCTAAACAATGTGATCCAAATTCAGTGTTGATCCAGCAGAGCAGGAGGTTGGACCCAGCAGAGCAGGAGGTTGGACTGGAGATGTCCCAAGGGCCCTTTGAACCCAAATGCTTCTGCGAGTCTGCGATGCTTGCAGTGACCTTGGTCAAATTCTGCCTCTAAATGTAAGCCATTTCCTACTGCAGAGGCTGATGACTGTCCTTCCAACACAGCTGTAGTAAAATTTTCCTCTTATTTTATAAAACAAAATAGAAACCCTTTATCTTGTAGATTTAAACATGACATTACAGTTAAGCACAGTATTTTTTCAATGATTTGTAAGGTGCACTCTGTTGGGGCACTATCTGTGAGGTGTTGAGGCATTGTCTGTGATATAAGGCTCCTTGTCATCACAAAACTCAGAGCATGAGCCTCTGCACTTGTATTAAAATTTTCCTGCTATCACTGGAAAACTCATCTTTTAGTTCGGAGTGCCTTTGAATTTTGAACTTCACTTTTTGCTTCTTTTGACACTCTTTGAATTGGCTGGTAGGGGGAGCTGTTGGTTGGAGTTCAGTCCATCCGGTTAATATTGTTTTCCATTTTTATTATTATTCACTAGAGGACTGACTGTTTAAATGCTTGAGCGAAAAGACTGTTTTTTCCAGTTACTATGTTCAGAAAATATTCGTTTGGGTACAGAAAAGAAGAAACCAGGAAGCATGAACCAGAATCTCTGATGTTCAGCTCCAAACTGCAACAACTTGATCCTTGGGAAGAAGTAATTAGTAGCATGTATTTACTCAGAACCACAGCTCTTTAAAGGCTTTAGTGCTGTATTTGTAAATGGGATGTAGCCTTGAAGTGATACCTTGATAAACTTCACTGTGCAGATCATAAAACTAGCAGGGTTCATTTGTATTTAGGATTGTGCTCTGTTCCAGCATTTGGAAAGTGTTTGATTTGGCTGCAGTATCCCTCCGAGCTCCCACCCTAGTTCAGATTGTGCTTTTTCTCTTCTCTGTGCTGGATGGTGCAGCTGAAGCAGTCCTTTTGCTTTCCGTGCTGGGCTGAGAGCAGAACGACAGAGTTGTTTCTTCCCTGGGGGCTGGTGTGCGAAGGAGTCAGAAATGTCTTTCAAAGAGTCTTTCAAAGTCAGGAGTAATTGATGCTTTTTGAATTCTCCAGACTGCGGTCTGTAGCTAACCAGTAGACATGTTATGTGGTTTTGTCCCCATCTGCTTGTTCCTGGCAATTTCTAGGAGTTCATAGGATCTTCTACGCCAAGAAGAATCTGATGTCTTTTATGAAGACCTGGAAACCAGGAGAAGGTGGCCAAGTAATGTCAATATTCGGAACTCTTAATATAAAGGTCTTGTTCACCTCCTGTTCTGGTGCGGTTTGTAGTATCTCGTGATTTAAAGGCAGGTCTGGAAGAAGCCTGAGAGCAATACCTGAGGAGGACATCTAAATGTGTGAGATGTGCCTCACCAGGCTTGTGCTGCAGAGTGCAAGGGGAGAACAACTGATTTTCAGGGACACTGTTGAAGGTAGCTTAACTTACTTGGTCGCAAACTGCTCATGTCATACTCAAACCACCGACCTTTGCTTCAGAGTGCAGATACTTCTTAATGTACTGTGTCTTCTTTGAGAAGCCAAACTATATCCACAGTTAGACACTCAAAGTGTAGGCACTTGAGTTCAGATACTATACCTAGGTGAAAAAACCCCTGACAAACCCACACCAACCCCCCCCAAAAAAAAACCTCCTTTCTCTGAAGTTTTTTAGAAGTGCTTTACCCACTTGTATCTTTGTTTCCCACCCAGACACAGAAATTACGTGCAATTACAGGCTCCGGGGGTGACATGTGCCGGCCAGGATTGCAGCCTGACCCCTGCAGAGGGAGCTGGCACAGAAGAGTTCCCGCGCTCTCTTCCCTGCTACCTTGGGCTGCTGGAAAGATTTGGTCTGTGTTCAGATGAGCCTTTTCTGTTCCTATTTCCTCAGTTTGAAATGTTGACTTTTTGCTCGCAGATAATCTTTTGATCCTTCTTTGTCTGGCCCACAAACTTGTAAATCATGTCATTCATGTCCTCATGGTTGCCAACTGTATTAATGTTCAAAAATAAAGCAAGCCAGTATATTTTCTTATGGCAGACATCCTGGAGCCCTCTGTTTTGGATGTTATAGGCATCATGCTACACAAGGGCCAACAGAAAATTCCTGAGCAGAAAGTGTGGAAACAAATTTATATTATCCACTTTTAAAAAAAAAAGAAAGAAGAAAAAAAAAGAAGGGTTTTGCAAATTAGGAAACATTTGGGGGCAGCAGATTTTCAAATAAATGGCTCTGATTCAACCAAAACTGCAATGACTCATAATTGTATCAGTGTAACATTTCTCCCTCCCACTAGGCTGTTTTGGCTTTTCCAACTGACTAATAAGAGTATCTGACAGTCATCTTTATTTCTGATATACTGGAAATGTACTCAAGGATTTCCAAAAACATTTTTAATACAGGCGTAGTATTATCAAAGAGCTCATGGGATCCAGGTGCTATTTGCTAAATGATTTGTTCTTCCCCACTTTTTAAAAAAACTCAACAAAGTATTTGAAATTAATTTCAGTCACTTAAAAGGATTTGGCAGGCACTCTGCTGGTGAGACTCAGCTAATTAGTGAGGGTTTATTTTCCAGGGACAGTTTCAATTTGGGAACATGAAGATTTAAAAAAAAAAATTTAAAAAAATCATCATAACACATTTCTCTGTGCATACCTGAATAGACACACATGGCTTTAGAGGTGTAATTCTGGAGTGAACTGTCTGCAACCTGTGTTGTTAGGTTGCCATGCTCTTCCTGTTGTATACAATTCCACAATTACATTTTGCTTTGACAAACTCATATACTTCCCTTAGTTGTAACATGCTTTAAGCTGTGCCAGGGACAAATTCTTGTTTTTCTTGAGCATTATTGGAACTATCAAGTATTAAAAATTACCATTTGCTTTATGGCAGCTCTAATGTTGGGGAAAACTGTGGGTGCTTGATTAAATGATAATGGCACGTGAGAATTGCAGAAGCTGAAGCCCAAACTGCTCAAGCAGCAGCAGAAAGAGCAATGGGAAGGCAATGTTGGAAACGTCTGGGAGCTTAGAGCAGCAGAAATGCTTGAGGAAAGGGAAAGACAGCAGGACAGCCCCCTTCTCTGACTTACCTCAATACTGAGCATATCAGAGGTCTACCTCTTGTTAGAGAGGATCACTTGGGGCATGAACTCTTCTGATTTCTGGGATGTGAACAGAAAGCCATAACAGGCTTCCTGCTCATCATCCATTCAAATTGAGCATGTCACACATGGTGCACCCTCTCAGACCTGTCAAGGAACAGTTTTCGGCTGCAGGCCAGTTTTCTGTTCAGCAGCAGTGCTGCTGCTCGGTAGTGCAGTGAAGGGCTGAGTAATGGTTCTTTGTTCAGCTGTGGTGGTATTTGATGGCTGCATAAAACGGAATTTATTTTTCCTTTTATTTCTTTAAACACATTCTTACACACTTCAGTTTGCTGCTTTAAAATAGTGTTGTTTGCATTGTGAACTCGTGCACGCAAATTCGGGAGATGCAAGTTTTCACTGTCTTGCAGAACCTTATATATGTTTATATATTAGATGGGTCTTTAAATGCATAAACATGCACTAAGATTTCCAAAAGAAGTTGCTCAGAGGAGCGTAAATAGCTGTTACGCATCTTTGCATGTCCTGGTAATTTCACTTGCATAAATATCCAGCAATAGACTCATAATTAACAAGCTAAACTTTCCAGAGTGCGCAGGCTGTTCCTGCACAAGTAAATAATTGCAGAGCAAACTTACAATAAATGTGCATTTAATTTAACTACTATATGGTATGTGCACAATTGAGAATTGCAGGAGAGAGGAATATCCCTGTGAAAGTTTGTTTCAGCAAGCTGGGATTTGAAGGATAACTAGTTAGTTGAATCAGCCATGAGTTCATCAGATCAAAACCATACTTGTAGGATGTTTTGGTTCAAAGAGCACATAGTAATGTGCAACAGAGGCTGGGGAAAAAAAATCCAAAACACTAATGTACTGCAATTCTGGTTTTCATAGTAGCTGGATGTCGGGCTTCATTTCATGTACCCAGAACAATCAGAAAACTTTACCACTAGGGAAGTTTTTACACAACTGTTAAAAGGTGCTTTTTCTGAAGCAGCATCTTCCTGTCTGTCACACTGTGGTATGATGTTTGGTTAAAGAGGATTGAAAAGTGAAGGTTATTGAGTGTGATATTCTAATGAAAACAGGAGCAGTCTAGTCCACTGCTGTTTCCAGGTTCTTTCCCTGGCATCAGTTGAAAACTTGGCCTGGCCCTTGCTGTAGGTGTCCCTCTGCCCACTGTAGATGTTTAGTACTACTTTAGACAAGTCAGCTCATCTCAGTGTTTCAGTTCTTTATTTATATTACAGAGCTAAAATGCTGCTTCTCCCCTTCATTGACTTTCACATCTGTTTTATCTCCACTCAACAAAGCCCTGAGTTGGTCTTTTTCCCCAGTCTGTTCTAAAAAGCCTTGCTTGGTGGTGTTCCCATCTCAGGTGGGGCCCCTAACCATTGCCATAAGAAATCGATCTAACAATAAATAATCCCCTATATTTCTAGAGAATTTTACACTGTGTCTGTGCACCCTATAGCGAAAAAAGATCCTGCCTGCAATATTTCAACTGACTCATAGACATTTAATCAAAATTTATGGGGATAACCATAACCCCGATGTAGTCTGAGACCTTTCTGCTGTGAATTCATTCAGTTCAGTGGTATTTCAATGTATGTTTTGCAGAAGTTTTATATTCTTTAAAAATGGAGGGTTTAAATTAAATATGAAAACAGAATATATTTAGTTTATTTTTTGTTTTGTTTTATTTTACTGCCCGTGCAGTTTCTGTTTCCAGTATGTCAGTCTTTTCTGTGACCGTGCCTAAGTACTTCATATGCGTTGTTGGGAGGCTAGGTGCTTTGATGTTGTTGACAAAGCCTTGAGCAAAGGACCAGCGTTTGATCGGGTACGGTGACGGAGGCCTGAGTATATCCAACGAAGCGACGCAAGGAGGGCAGGTTTATCACTGCTGGCCACTTGCGGAGCAGGTACCATGTCTGCCTCAGTGACCCCGAAGGCACACGCTGCAGCGTTGCAGCGACAGCAGCTGCCCGGGGCAGCTCACGTGCTCAAGAATATGCCGGGGAATTTCCAGCAAGCTTTGAATACGTGGGGCAAGTCAGAAAGTTAAAAATATTTAGGTTTTTGGTTTGAACTCTGCATGGACTGATGTGTCAAGTAAAGAATCCTGCCCACCAGCAGGACTTTGTCCAGAGGAGATTGACAAACTACATGAGTGAGGGCAGGCGCTGAAGTATAGCAGATTGATGAGCTTTGCCCTCCCATGGAAAAGGCAGGCACATCCTGTAGGCTGATGTCATCCATGTGACTCCTCGTCAATCCCAGGAGTCTGCTGGGCCAAACTAGGGACCTTGTGTAGATTCAGGATTCTTTGCTGGCCCAAAAGAGCCAAGTTATCAGGACTCTGAAGGTGTCCTAGAGACTCCTTCTCCTCCTGCCATCAAAGGCAGTTTGGTTCCTCCTGAGACTGAAATGGGGAGTAGTGTTAGACCTGCTCCCTGCAGCAGTACGTAGAGTTGTGGCGTGATGGGGTGGACAGTTTCACTGAAGCAATTCCATGCACACTGATTTTTTAAAAATCTGCTTCTCTGGTATTAGTTGCTGGGTGCTTACTGATTTCATAGCACCCTGACAATGGCAGGTTGCATTTTTACCAGTTCAAACCCTATTTAATAGTCCAGCCTTCTGAAAGGTGTGTGGTGAAAAATAGTATGATGACATCATCAGCGCTTGTTTGTTATTATCACTAAATAAATGAAAGAACAGGAAAATAACTTTTTTTTTAAATTAATGATCCTTTTTTCCCGAGGCGTAATTAACCAATCAAATCTGCCTTTTCATTTGTTGTTTAACCCCAAACAATGACATGCCGATGCAATCTGTAGGGTAGATGAATCTGGTTTCCACTGGCATAAGCGGAGCTTCTACTAATTTAGTGAAGATACCATATGGTCCATAGCTTTCCGCTTTCCTTCTTAGACAGAATAATGTCATTTCACAAGAACAATTGGGATTTCAAATGGATGGAAGACAGCTTAGAGAACTGAAGGAGTGAAGCCTTTAATGAATTGTAATGTAAAACTGAAGCAAAAGAGTAAGTTGAGCATGACTGTATATGAAACTTCTTTAAAAAATAGCTGTTTTCCTGAATGGTAACAAAAATGTATTATGATGTTTAAAAAACTGTAATCCTTTATTGATTATTACATTTACGATTTGTAGGGTAACCAAACTACAGTGTTAAATTCAGGACTTTTGGACTTCATTCCTGAGGCAGCGAAGCTAGAATGATAACACCCTATGCCTTTCCTCCTCGAGCTTTAAAACACACTGGGAAATTTCAGCCTGATTTAGCAGAAGAGCAGAAGTCTGGAACTCATGACAGAAAGTCTGCAGCGCAGGCAGTGACTGTGTGATAGCTTGGCTTGCTAATTGCTTACTGACAGCATTAGCATTTGTAAAGCTAGCGAGTGTTAATTTCACTATATGATTTAAATTTGTCTTCATTTTTCAAACAGAAATTAATTTTCCCCAGGCTTTTTTAAAGTATATGGGTACACAAGCCAAAGTAGTATGTACTGTTTGGTACAATTAAAACAGAAACTAACCTTGAAAAAACCCCTGATTTTAGATAGATAGATAGATAGATAGATAGATAGATAGATAGATAGATAGATAGATAGATAATCACAAGTGGGGACTTGTCTTCCTGTTTGCTCACAGTATTGGGAATATGTATATTTTAAAAACTAAAAAAACCCAAACAAACAAACAAAAAAACTGTGATGAGTCATATATATATATGAGGAAAGTATTAATTCTGTCAATTTGTTTTCTTGATTCTTTGGCAGAGAATCATCCTGCCCTCTGTTGACTCTGAAGTACACTACAAACTCAGAAATTCATACCAGTTACCAACCTGAATTAATCTTGCTTGCCTATATAAGTTCCCTCCTGCTATTTTCTGCTGCTGAGCAGTGTGCAGATGTTCTTTCGTGCTAATTATTAAAGAGAAAAAAATATGCTTCATTTCTTCTGACCTAGGCGTTAAGTCAATTTGAATAGCAAATCACTATTGTATGCCTAGTTCCTAACTCAATTTTAAGTGCTCCTCATTCTCATCCATAATACATTTTTTCTTGAAGAGAATTCTTTAGGTGGGTTTTTTTCTGATGTAGTGCAGTACTCAGTCTGCAAGGAGTTAATTTTAATGTCATTATAAATGAATACTGTGAAACAAAAATCTTGAAGTCTTTTTCTCAGATTTTAAGTTTGCTTTTTTAATTAAAAAAAAAAAAATTTTTTTTTACACAATAGGCATTCCACACAACGTTTGTGTCATAAATATAGCCCAGTACCTCTAAACAGACAGTCCCAGTCACTGATTTGCATAGTTGTAGCCAAAACATTTCCAAATTTGGTACTGATATTAGTAAGCAGTATCACTCTCTCTTACAAAAATATTTTGTTGCTGTCAACTGACATACTGCTTATGCTGCACAGTTTCCTTGTGGAAGCATCCGTCTTTACTGCTCTTAATTGTATGATGGTTTTTCTAAACCACTGCTGATAAACTGGACAGTATTGAAAGATTTAATGCTTGATACATAGTACGACACAATATTACTTTATGCTAATATACTTTAAACTAGATTATACATGTAAATTTTTAATACCGCTGATGAACCACAGGATAACTAGACTGATGCAAAACAATATACAGTATGAGGAAGTGCTTACGCTTTATTTTTACTTCTTACACGTGTTTCTTTAAAGCTCAAATTATCCCTTGACTAGTGGAAGACAATCTGATAATTGAAACCTAGGCTACTTTTTTTCTTTCTCAAAGCTCAATTTAGACTAGATTTCAAAACCTAAATAAACAACAGTCTGCCTGCCCATTAAAAAGGAGTGTGTCAGGTTTCTGTGTATTTAAGTCTTTCAAATAATCTCCACTTAACCATTCACGAGGGGCCGTGTAATCTTTAAGGACTTACATTGCCGGCACATTTTCACCCAGAATGATGGGGATGTGCTTGGGTGATGCTGGGTGGGAAGGATTTGCTTACTGAAATACAGCTGCAGGTAAAGCATCAGTGTGTACTGTATGCCACTGGCACTATGTGCAATATGTACATTTAAAAATGGGGAGGGAAAGGTTTTGTCTACACTGACACTTTACTTAGTACAAAACCCCGTCACAGATGTTCTGACTAGTTAAATACAGGTTGTAAGTGGAATAAGCTGTCTCTCTACAGTTTGTCTGTATTACGAAGTTTACTTTAGTAAAGGTGTTGCAAACGTTGGTGTGCAGAAGATGTGCGTGACCCCTGTGCATTACAGCTTGGCACTGCTCTGTCCTCTGAACCCCGGGGACAGGCAGGACTCTCCTGCCTTTGTGCTCCTCCTGCCTGCGGACACTCCGGGTCGTCTGGATCAAAACTGACACTAGAGGTTTACAGGCAGAAAAACCTGTACAGGGTGGGTTTCTGAGCAAACTGGGACTTCTTGGAAAAAGAGCCCAGAGCAGGGAAGGTAAAGATACCTCACAGTGCACAAGGAGAAACACAAAGAGTTAGAAGGAGCAAGACATCTGAAGGAGGGGAACTACGTGGTGGAGGTGTCACGGTGATCTCTTGGGCAAGGACACTGGAAGCTGTAGGATTGCTTGGGACTGGCTAGACAAGGAGACTGGGAGAGGAGAGAAATGCACTGCAACGCTTCACTGGAGGTGAAGCAGAGAGTAGTTGTGCTTGGCTCGCTGTAAGTGCCGTGCAGTGCTAACCACTGCTTAAGGACGAAGGTAATGTCACGGGTGATGTCCCAGATAGGCAACTGAGAGGAGTGGCTCCTCTTTACTTTCAGTCTTCCAGTGCTGCACTATTTCTTTGGTAGATCAGTAACCTGCTGCACACCTTACCTGTTTTGTAAAACTCATAATTGAGCATGTGGCTGTGGTGTGAATCAGGAAAACCTGTAAGGAAGTGTCAGGAGCCTGGAAAGAAAGGTCTTCATATCTGCATTGCTATTCCATGCAAAGAATAAGGTGTGAGTGAAGACTACATAATGATCGAAGAGGAGAGAGTAAAGTATGTAATAGAGCAACGACTGCTGTGAGCAAATGTCTCATAAATTCTGTAGAAAAAACAGCACACAGAGGTGTGGTTAAAGATTCAGTTACAGCAGCCATGCACTAGGGTGTTAAAATGGAAGTTGCACCGTTGAGATTAATCTGGTATTTCCTGCCTTTTTAATCAGACCTTTTAAAGTTTGTTTGAGTTGCTGTGTACGTGTGGTCACATACTACTGCGCAGGCGTGTATCATTGTGTCACTGTGTCTGTACTGAACCACTATAAATCATTAGCGTTTTATGTGCTAAAACCAAAGAATGTTCACAGACTCAAAATCTCCAGAGAAAATAGCAGAATTTTTACATGAAATTTTTAGTCTTGCAATGGTTTAGATATATGTGAAGACACATCTGGCTCAGGATGTTGTTGAGCTGAAAATAGTTGGCGACTGGGAAAACAGCAAATTTGTTCTGTTCTTACTCTTTCCTAGGTACCTGCGCGTGAGTCACTGCGTCAGGCTGGGTACAGAGCTAAATGAACCTGTACTCTGACCCAGGACATCCATTCCTATGTCACCATAACTTAATAGTGCAAAGTAAATAAAGGCAAATTCATCCAAATATTTTTTAAGTTTTAATGCTAGCACTATCAATACCTTAAAAAAAAAAAAAAGCCCTCATAAAATAATTATTTATGCTTGTTCAAAGCTAAGTAGAGCATCTTGCATTTCTTTTCGTGAATCAAATGAGAAAATTATGTTTTAATTTAATTGTAGTTTTGAAAAATACGTACCTAAAAGGAGGTAGATGTGAGAGAGCATTCATGAAAGGCTCTGGGAAGAGCAGTCTCTGAAGATAGTACTTCAGTGCTTAGGCTGCCTTATTGGTATTGCTGGCTCTGCTTTACCGTGGGGGAAGATTGGGCTTGGTCAGGCAGGTGGTCACTGAAGAGGTTGTTTGTTTGCTTTCGGGGTCAGTACTTCAGATGCAGAGTCAAATCTTTGCAGATGTGGAGTTTCTTTGAATGTTTGGCACTTCACTAATTTAAAATAGCTAAACTGAGGTGGAGTTTTTTTCTTAAATTTTCATTGAAAGAAATGCTGCTGAACAATGTCTTTACATGCTGTATTTCAGCCCCAAGCAGATTTTTACGGCTGAGTAATAAACCCCTGGAAGTGGGGTTTTATAATGGAAAATGCAACTTAATCTTAAGTAGAACAGCACCTTACAATAACACATATTTGGAACCTACAAAATCCCTTGCTCCCAAGGGTGGCGTTATAGTGAAAAGGAGTGTAATAACAGTTTAATTTATCATAAATACATAACATATTTTATGATGATTTGATTGTGTTGAAAAATTTCACCTTATAGATTTTAATGAAGCAACCTACTGGTAAACTTATTACAGTTGGCTTTCTTTTCCTTTGACTAGGGGTCTCGGCAGAGTGAAGCATAAATGACTTAGTTTTAGAAGCTGGTTAATAAAAAATAGATTTCCTTTCCCTTTGACTTGTTTATGAAGCTGAAAAATGACTAGGCAGGTCACTGGTGTGTGGCAGAGCTAATTTGTACAGTTCTTCAACTGGCAATGAGTAAAACGTTATGGTTAAGCTGAATAATCCATTTTCCTTCGTGAACGTGAAGTACAATAAATGATCTCAGGTACATATATCAAAACCAGGAAAATTCCCATCTTCTCAGAACAGGAGAAACAGATAAATTCGGAACTCAGGAAAAAAAAGAGAGTTTATGGCCTTTGGAAGAAGGGGCAGGTGACTCAGGAGGACTAAAAGATGTCGTCAGGATATGCAGAAAGAAACTTAAAAGGACCAAAGCTCAGCTAGAACTTAATCTGGCTACTGCCATAAAAGACAATAAAAATGTTTCTATAAATACATTAACAACAAAAGGAGGGCTAAGGAGAATCTCCATCCTTTATTGGATGCATGGGGAAACATAGTGACAAAGGATGAGGAAAAGGCTGAGGTACTTCATGCCTTCTTTGCCTCAGTCTTTTGTAGTAAGACCAATTGCTCTCCAGGAACCCAGCCCGCTGAACTGGAAGACAGGGAAGGGGAGCAGGATGAAGCCCTCATAATCAAGGGGAAGTGGTTACCGACCTGCTACACGCACACACGTGTCTGTGGTGCCAGATGAGATCCACCCCAGGGTACTGAGGGAGCTGGTGGAAGTGCTCACCAAGCCACTTTCCATCATTTATCAGCATTCCTGGCTAACCAGGCAGGTCCCAGTTGAGTGGAGGTTAGACAATGTGACACTGATGTACAAGAAGGGCCATAAAGAGGATCTTGGGAACTACAGGCTTGTCAGTCTGACCTGGATGAGGAGATCAAGTGCACCCTCAGTAAGTTTGCAGACACCATTTTGGGTGGGATTATTGATNACCTTATCACTCTCTACAACTACCTGAAAGGAGGTTGTAGCCAGGTGGATGTTGGTCTCTTCTCCCAAGTAACAAATGACAGGATGAGAGGAAATGGCCTCAAGTTGTGCCAGGGAAGGTTTAGATTGGATATTAGGAAAAATGTCTTCACCGAAAGGATTGTCAATCACTGGAACAGGCTGCCCAGGGAAGTGGTGGAGTCACCATCCCTGCAGATATTTAAAAGGCGCATAGATGTGGTGCTTAGGGACATGGTTTAGTGTTGGACTTGGCAGTGCTAGGTTAATGGTTTGGATTTGATGATCTTAAAGGTCTTTTCCAACCAAACCAATTCTATGATTCTGAATGTGGACTGTGCTACCTTTTGGGCAAAACGGTCACCAGGAGTGACAAATCAGTCTTGATTTCTTAGTTTGCAGTGGTATGGTGAGAGCTGTGTTTCTGGGCCAAAAGGGAAATGGCATCAAGGACTGCAACAAATCAAAGCAGGATTCATGTAGACAGTTTCCTTGCATGGTAATGAACCTAACATTCGTGATACCTTCCTAATGAAATAAGGATATTGAATTCTCAGCTTTTTTTAATCTTTCCATCCTGTATAATTTATAAATGAGAAATTGAGAAGTAGAAGTTAGGTTTTTACTTTATATTCTTGTGTTTCACTACTGTGTTGATTTTATCCAAGCTATAATATTTTAGAGAAAAATGTGTTATTTGACTTAATTTTTTGTTTGGGAACCATCAGGATTGTTTCAATTAAACTTGGGACAACTTTTGAATCAAGCCTATGTTGTACACGGACACTGTGTACTGATAGCTGATAATAATCATAAAAATAAATGCTTTGTATGTAAAGTTATGGTGCTTAGAGATGAAACTTAATTCTGTATGCCAAGCCCTTAAAACTTGGAAAAAGTTACCTAAAATGACTTGAATAAACAGAATAGTTCGGAATTAAAACTCCTATTGAACATCTAGAGAACCAGAAATGCACAGTATTGCTTGTTCCTTTTCAACCATTCTTCTGAGATCCCATTCGTGAGACACCAGGAATCTCTCCAAAAGAGTCTTAAAATGGCATTCATACAAAATATGATTGCAAAGTGATTTTTATTGTTTTTATTGGAATGTGAATTGGATTGATGACTAGTAGTGGAGTATGCGCTAGATATTATAGTATAGATCTAGAACCAAGTGAATGATAAATTAGATATTACCAGAATGTCACATCTTTGCATTTCTGTTGTAAAATATTAGTTTAGTCTGCACTTGTAAATGATTTTGATCCCCTTTCCTCTCTAATAATGAAATGAAAATTACAGTAGATAAAAATAACATGAACTCAGAATGTTTCCAATTAGGGTTTATAGCCTATGTCTGAAAACATTTGGCCTATGGGCTTTCATAGTGGTTTTTTGGTTTGTTTAAGTTGGGTGTTTTTTTTTCAGTATGGTAATCACTTCCTTTCTCCTTTGACTCCTACAAATATTGATTTTATTGTAATTCTTACAAACAGAGTCACAAAGAATTTACTAAGAAAACTGAGTGACTAGGCAGAATAGGCAGAAGCTAGGTGTTTGTTTGTTTGTTTTAATATGTTGGAAGAACCTTTGAGTGTGTCATAAAGCCCATAGCTATTTCTTCAGTCAGTTTGTGATCTGGTAAGGGAGCACAAATGAGTTGCTGGGCAGTATTTTGGCTAATATTTCTTTTCAGTGGTAATGGATGGCGGTCTCCTGAAAAGTGATCTTTTAGAAGACAGTGCACAGTAAATCTGCAGACCTAAATTGTAACTTGGCCTCACAAAAATTGCAGCAGTTTGAAAAATGCTAATAACGATTCTTTGAAATTGCTTGATTCATCATTGCCTAATGCTTATCAAGTATTAAAGCTTTTCATTACAGATAGCAAAGGCAGAAAGATAGGAAAAAGTGAAGAAAAAAACAAGTTGAGATTCCTGTACAGTAGAATTAGTTTAAAGCTAAGACTCTAAGGAACCTGCTTACCCTTGTACTGATACTGGACTTTGTGGTACAAAACGTTGCTCTTCTTTTATCATAAAAAAATTTTGTATTTTTTAATCAATAATGTTTATATAAAATAAAAACTATGGTCTCTGAATTCAATGCACCTTCTCTTCATGGAGTGGACTGGAGCTTTAGAAATGACCTCAACCTGCATTCAGGGTGTTTCCAGGACTTGTCTAGGGCTTTTAATTATCTCCTGTAAATTGTGTATATTCATTTTGCATAATATCAGCATTTTTTGACACCCTGGGTTTAAATAATTTTGACCCAAAGGCAAGATCTAACTGCAGTAGTTGAACTGCACTGTGTCTTGAAGGTCCCCTGTGAATGCAGCTGCGTGCTCAGCGATAACCCTGTCGTGCCAGGGATTAGGTTTTTCTGCAGCACCTGCGTCCCTGTGGCACAAAGATGTCATACAAACCCAAACTATTTTCTGTCTATCATTTAGTTTCATCTCATTGCTTGTAGGCCTTCTTTTTGTTTTCAAGTCCTTCCACTTATGCCCTAAGCAATTTATGACTTCTTTTCTCGCTCTTAGCTTCTTTTTCTTATTTACTCCCATCTTCTTCAGACTGAACATCTCTCCAAATAAGTTGTTTGCATTAATTCCGTGAAGTTCCAAGCTTGCAGTTCTAGCCATGTCCCACTAACTTTGACTTTCTCCTTCTGTTTTCTGCCACTTTTTCATGGCACCTGCTATCCAGTAGCAAAGATGTATTCTCTCTTTACTTTCTTTACCAACTTGTTACGCTTTCATATGGACATCTTTATGCTTTCTCATTATGTTTCTCATATTTGGGATATCCTGTATTCACCTGCAAAACTGTGCGGTGTCTACAAAACCAGCACTGGTTAGTTTGATGGGTATGAGTTGGTACCTGTTCTAGTTGGTGATCAATATTGTCTATGACTTCTTTCCTACCACTATACTTTAGACTCTTGCTTTATAATTATATCTCATCTTTCAGAGGTGAATATGTTTTTATTGTTTTGTTTTTGTTCAAGCTTTAATAGGAGTATTGGTCACTGCTTAGGATCTGTGATTATTAATGGTAATGACAAAAAATTTATATTTTAATATGTACCTCCTAGTCCAGATAAACACAAATGTAACTATTTTGTGCTTTGATTTGTGTATTCCTGAAAGCGTTTTGAAAGCTAATACATTTTATCTAGTTTTTAAAGAATTACTGCAAACCAAGATAATGTTATTTGACTTCATTATTTCTTTGATGCAGTACCATGAAAAAAATTGAAAACTATTTTACTGTACTTCATACCTTGATTAACCTATATCGAACAGCTGAACTCTGCCCTTAATTTCTATGTCCTCTTTGAAAAAAAATAGAATTAAAGCCTTTTTTTTTTTTTTTTTTCTCCCCTTCCCTTAACAAATAAGTACTTTTTATCCAAAGTTGGCTTTGGCGGGTCTACTGTCATGTATAAAAATTGATTAATATTATTCATACATAATACATTTTTATTTTTCTCCTACTACTCAACTTTTTATAGATCAGATCAAAACTCTGGCTAGCAATTTTGTGGAAATATTTTCTGTGTTTTGTGAAAAGCTCTTGGAAGCAATCAAAATATTGTACAAGGCTGGAACTTTACCTAGTTGTTAATTGGCAGGTTAAACTTTTATGAGTTTCTGGTACCCTGGCGATACATGACTATTAAAAATTGCAGGTGGTTCAGGGGAAAGGGGGAGGTGAGTTCCTGTGCTAGTAATATATCATAAAACTATATATTTCATGCGCCTGTTGTGAAAGTGGTGACTTTAATACTTTTTCACAGTATAAGCTGATTAAAGAATCTTTATGGATCTCATTAACTAAAGTTTTTCTCTGTGAACATTGAAAAATGTAATGATTATGGATAAGAACAGCAAAAATAATTAGCCTCTATGGTGCCTCCTTTGGCTTAACAAAAGCAGTGCGGTATCAAATGTGCTTGTTTGTTCTGAGCTTAAGATTGTCCTTTTGCACAAAGTTCTGTCGATGATGATTTTCCATTTTCCTTAATTCTGGCATGTTTGAGCATAGGAATTGAAAGGGTAGGATTGTTGCGTGCTCCAACTACAGTAAAATACTACAATGTGTTTCACAGAGTCACAAAGTCATGGAATTGTTGAGTTTGGAAAGGACTTCTGGAGATCACATACTCTTGCCTCCCTGCTCAAAGCAAGGTCAGCTACAGCAGGTTGGTGTGGGCCAAGTGCAATCAGGTTTTGAATATTTCCAAAGATGGGAACTCCACAACTTCTGTGGGCACCGTGTTCCAGTGTTTGACCACCCTCACAGTGAAAAAAAGTTATTTCTGACGTTTAAATGGAACTTCCGTACTTCAGTTTGTACCCATTGCCTCTTTTCCTTTCACTGGATACTGTTGAGGAGGGTTGTCTCCATCTTCTTTACAACACTATTGCCAGTCAGACATTTGTACACATTGATAAGATTCCCCTGAGCCATCTCATCTCTAGGATGAAGTCTCAGTTCCAGATGTGTCTCACCAGTGTGGAGCAGAGTGAAAGGATCACCTTCCTCAACATTTTCCAGCTACCTCAGCACTCCTGGGTGGATCCTATCAGGTCTTATGGTTACGTTTAACATTTCCCTAAACAGATCCTTCTCTATGGGTTGCCAGTCTTCAGTGGTCCAGACTTTCCCAATGGTCTCAGTGAACTGGGATTCTTGCAGACAAATCTTACCAGTGAATACAGAAGTGAAGAAGGCATTGAGTACCTTGGCCTTTTCCATGCCCTTTGATATCAGGTCTCCCTGCCCCATTCAACTGTTGACCCACATCTTCCCAAATCTTCCTTTTATGGCTGATATCTCGCTAGGCGGTCCTCTTGTTGCCTTTCATGTGCCACGTCAGATTCACCTCCAGGTGGGCTTTGACTTTCTTAACTCAGTCTGTGCGTGCTTGGATAGCATCTCTGTATTCCTCCAGAATCTTCTGTGTCTGCTTCCACCTCTGTTATGCTTCCTTTTTATGTTTGAGTTTTGCCAGGAGCTCCCTGTTCATCCATGCAGGCCTCCTCCTACATTTGCTTGGCCTCCTGCCCCTCAGCTGGACTGGACCTGAGCATGGAGGAGTTGATCCTTGAAAATCAAGCAGATCTCTTGGACCCCTTTTCTCTTCATGACCATGTCCCATGGGATTCTTCCAGGCAACCCCATGAACAGGCCAAAGTCTCTTCTGAAGTTCAAGGTTGTGATTCTGCTTATTGGCCTTTTTCCCTCCTCTCAGGATCCTGAACTTCACAATGCCATGGTCACATCAGCCAAGGCTGCCTGTGATCTTCACCTTCCTGACCACTTCCTTGTTTGTAAGTATGAGGTCCAGCAAAGCACCTGCCTTTGTTCATTCCTCAATTGCTTGTTAGGAAGTGACCATCAATGCCCTCCAGAAACTTCCTGGATTTCTTGTGCTCTGCTGTGTTGTCCTAGTAGATAACAGGTGGCTGAAGTCCTCCCCCTTGAGGATCAGGGTGTGTGAATTTGAGGTTTCTTCAGTTGTCCAGATAAGGCCTTATCTCCTTTTTCAACTGATGATTTTAGAACCTATTTTGTTCTGCTTGAAACAGAGCCTTAATACTTCATTCAGCTTTGTCTGTCATTCAGATTTTACATCACTTGCAGTGTTAAATGAAAAATGTAAAATATTGAATAGTATTTGGAATGACCTTACAGAACCCTCTTCCAAACAAAATGTTGTTTCTTAATACTGTTTAATAACAATGGTTTCCTGTTAAGAGATAGTTTTGTGTTTGTTGCATGGTGTTTTTATTAATACATACTTTATTAGTAGCAAAATAATGACAGTCAGTTGTATTGATTTTAATTAAGATAAACAAAGATAAGCATTCATGTACTTAAAAAATGCAAGGATTTTTCCACTCACGATGCCATCTTATCTAGTATGTGAGTGGTTGTCCCGGTTTCAGCTGAGGGGGTTAATTTTATACGTAGTAGCTAGTATGGGGCTGTGTTGGGTTTGTGCTGGAAACAGTATTGATAATATAGAGGTGTTTTTGTTGTTGAGCAGTGCTTATGCAGAGTCAAGGCTGTTTCTGTTTCTCACACCACCCTGCCAGAGGGATGGCTGGGGGTGCACAAGGAGTTGGGAGGGGACACAGCTGGGACAGCTGACCCCAACTGACCAAAGGGATATTCCATACCGTATGACATCATGCTCACCTTATAAGGAGCTTGCGGAAGATGAAAAGGGGTACAGTGGCATTTGGAGTGATGGCGTTTGTCTTCCCAAGTAACCGTTACACGTGACAGAGCCCTGCTTTCCTGGAGATGGCTGAACATCTGCCCAGCCATGGGAAGTGGTGAATGAATTCCTTGTCTTGCTTTGCTTGTGCGTGTGTGGCTTTTGCTTTACTTATTAAACTGTCTTTATCTCAACCCATGAGTTTTCTAACTTAAACTTTTCCAATTGTCAACCCCATCCCAATGGGGAGGAGTGAGTGAGTGGCTGTGTGGTGCTCAGATGCCAGCTGGGGTAAAACCACAAAAGTGATAGTTTTTGTTCTTATCTAAGGTAAATATCCTTAGAGATATTTCCTCTGTTATGTATTATAGATATTCAGTGAGAAATATCCCACACATTTTGTTTTGAGAGACTTGCTTTTATTATTTTCTAGTAATCATTTTGTTCTTGGTATCAAAACCAGCAGGAGGACATGTGGAGGCTTGTTTGGAATGGTCCACAAAGGCCAGAATTGTCTTTCTAATATTAGCCAGACTTCAGAGGAAAGGTAGGTGATTACTGGCAAAGACTGAAGAGGTTTATGGTTGGATTTTTAGCATGTTCTTGTTCTGTTGTGTTAGTCCTGGGGCTGCACAACCTCTTTCTAGAACACAGGATGTTTCTGTTTGTGAAGAAGGTGCACCAGAAAGTGAAACACAGCACCGAGGTTTGAAACTTGAAGCAACCGAGTCTGGTTGAGCCCTACTCATCTAACTTTATTGATTTCTGAAACCCAGGGCAGGACCTTCGTAACGGTTTTCACTGAAATGCTTTGGCCTTCTTGGTGCCCCTTCAGGGCTTTTTGGGTGTAGAAGTACCTCCGGTTGTCTGCGCTGGCTGAAAGAAAAGCAGTCTAGAGAAGTGTAAGTGTTTGGCTTTGTGTCCTTGTGTAGGGAAGATGTCTTCAAAGTCAGGAAAAGTGTTTCATACGTATGTGTATAGATATGCATACATATTAATCAGGACAGCCTTTTCTTAAAAAAAAATTGTGAGATTTGTACACGTATTTCTTTCCTTCCTCCCTAATGACATTGAAATAAGCATCCGAAATCCTAACATGAAAACTTGAAATGCTGGTTGTTGTTTGTACACATCACTCTGCCTGACATAATTTCTATGAATTAATTCACTTTGCTGATCACTCTAGAGACAATGTCACTGGAAGTTTCTTATTGGGAAGACTTTTCACATCACTGGGCAGCTATGAATTTCAATCTGTTCCTTCTTGGCTGTACTGAAATTCTAATGGTGAATATTGGAAGCAACTAGGCAGGAACCTGGAATGTGAAGCATGGCAATTTGAGAATGAAATAAAAATATTTTGATAGAAATATCAAGATATTTTGGATATTGGAGAGATCTTAATTTTTCTCTCCTTTTCAAAGATTTTATTATTACAAATACAGCAAGGACTTAAACTGTATGTTTCCAAATACCCTTTGAAAACAAAAAAATTATCATTTACATTTAACAAATAGCTTTAAAAAGCATAGCTATATCTCTCATACAACTCAAAGGCAGGATTAATATCTTGCAGTCCTCATTTTAATGTTGCTTAGTAATTTGAAATTCAATGGCTACAAACCAAAAGCCGAAAGATTGCTTGAAACGTATCTGTGAGCTGTCACTGTGCTGGAAGAAAAGATGAGTTCTCACGTTTTAACACAAAGGATTTATACAAAACATATCTATGTATTATTTCTTGCTCTGTGATCTTCATAGAACTTCAGAAAAGCAAATGCAAGGAATACAATTTAAAAAATACAAAGTTTTAAGGTAGAAAACCAACATCTCAATACAGAATAATATGCTTGTGAAGATACAAAACTATACAGCATTATCATCTTGAAACAAAAGTATCAGTTGCAAGGATGGCTCCCAAAGGTACGTCTTTCTTCATACAAATAGAAACTTGGACATACTATTTTTCCTTCAGTAAGAAATCTTATACTTTTCATGACATGGAAATAAGAGCAACTCCCAGTATTACATAAATGGGTTCCAGAAATTTCAAAGCATGCCACCAACGAAGCACTGGCTTTCAGACACAGAAAGAATAAAATGGCTATTCAAAAACTGCATGCTCCTCAGCTATATTTAATACTAGAAAATAGAGTACCACTTTTACATATATTCCATAGGGCCTCATTCCAGAAAACACTTCCATGAATAGAACTCAAAGGCACTGCTTATATGCATAAAAGTGCGTATGGGTGAGAGTTTCCAAGAAGAATTGTGTTTCCTATCTCTGTATTTGAAAAGTTGCAAGTTTAACGTATTCAGGTTTAAATTGCTATTATAAATGCCATGCAAATGCACCTAAAGCTTGTTTAGCTTAATTAAATAATTATCTATGCAAATTTGTTATAAAAGAAATTGAAAATGAGCATTAAATTAATATTTTATTTAAACAATTTAAGTAATTATTAAACAAGTATTACGTGAGAATATGTTATCTTTATTTGCATGAGTTTCACCAGATTTATTTTAAAAGTCTTGGGTTTTTTTCTCCTTTATAACTAGTTATTTCTTATAAAATCCAGGATCTACTAAAAGAAACATTTATTCCATGTACGCTCACTTTCACTTAATATATGTTGAAATTACAAGACCTGTAAAAGAAGTGCTGAGAATTTCAGATATGGCTGTAGTTGAAATGGGAGTAAAAGATCTAGGATCCTTATAAATACTATTATTTGAGGAGTAAAATTTGCTCCTTGAATGATAAATGGCTGCATAGAATATGAAGAATGACTGCATTTGGATCTTGTTCTTTCAGTAATAGCTTTCAGCTTGTTGTCCTTCAGGTTCCCTGCAGCAGCAGCATTATAATTTTAATAGTATGTAAAAGCAGTCCTTCATTACAAGAAAGCTCTTAGGCGAGTGCAATGACATCTGCACATTACCAGCAATGAACACCAAGCAAATTTGTAATGAAGGAGAACTTCACGTGCTACCACACATCAGTGATCCTGGCTTATTTCCCTGGTTTGTTTTGCTGTTTAAATTTTCAGCATTGAGTCCTTAATGCTCATTTCCTCATACCCATACAAAAACAACTGTTGTTTCGCAGCTCAATGCTGTGAATTTAAATGGGCTATGAACTAAGTTCTTAGCTCCTTTGTCAGGTTATTCCGACCTGTTCGTAATGAACAATGCCATTTCTACGTGGTGGACTGCAGTACTAGGGGACCATGGGGAAAAATAATGACGGTCGCCAGAGTTTTCTGTCTCATCTGTTCTGTCCGGCAATACGTGAGAGTTGTGTACACGACAGGCTGTGCCTCTCACTTGTGCATCTGCTGATCTATCCAAGGAATAGGCACGATTTTTCTGAGACCTTACTACTTCCATCCTGCCCACTGTTCCACCCTCTGCTCAAGTGTTGTTAAGTGCCTGCTGCTTATGTGTTGGCAAAGGAGGGTCACGATTCTCTTCTTTGAGAAAAGCTGGAATAAGTAGACAGGTAAGACACAGCTGCCATTCAGCTCCTGTCACTGGGGTAGTCTCAGTCTGAGTGAACTGAACACGCGTTCATCACCTGTAACGGCTTAAACAATGGTCACTTTTGTTTTTAAGATGATTAACAAGCAGAACGTGCCTGGCCAGCAATAACTTTGTCTCCTGACTCAGGAGACAGAGTTAAAAACCATGGCATTAAGATGCACAGAGCACAATTTATCTCATATCACTTTACCCATCTGAAAATTAGGCATCTGCTCCAGGATAGCCTGCTATGTCTTCCTTCACTACTCAATTGGAATTGGGGGTGTGGATCACACTCGGAGGGTGCCCACCTCAGCTGCCTTTCTGCTAACTCTGGTGGAGGCATGCAGTCAACTTTATGGTCACCCTTTTAGAATATAAAGTGGATATGTAATTCTCAGGTAGTATCACTGTAATTGTCCTATGATACACTTTTGTCTCCTTAATTTTCTGACAGCACATGGTTCTTTGTTACGAGCATGAGACATACTCAGATACTGACTCTAGAGATCACTGTTTTAATTCTATGCACTTCATTAATAAACACTGGCACTTCTATGAAGAAAGTAAAGAAATTCCATACATTTGGAATGTGCTAGGTCCTTAACAAGATGTTACAAGCAGATTGAACTGTGATGTGCTGAGAAAAGGCAAAGGATCTCTGTATCATAGGTGTGTTTGTTAAGGAGTACTTTGAACAGAAGAATGCTTTGCAGGGACATGGCTGTGACAGAGATCTCAGTCCTGAGTCTTGGGAGTCTTCAAGATTTGCACAATAGACTCATGCCTGGCATTCCTATTTGTATCTTTAGAAAACCACTCTTCAATTGCTGCCTGTATTTTAGTACCTCTAGGCAGTTATGCGTTATATTGAATGTTAGAACAAATGTTGGATAAAGCCATTGACAGTCTGACAGTCTTGGAAGAGGAGAGCTCTTGTGAAATTTAATATCCTCACCACAGAGCAGGAAAAATAATCTTACAGATTTCAGTAGATGGATGGATGTATACACTATTTTATTTTTCTACATCAAGCTCAACAGTCCTAACTGTCATTAATCATTTCAGAATCTCTCCATTGCTATTTTTAGGAGCATAAAGAATTTCAGTATTATAACATGATCTGTGCTAGAAAGAGGTCAAATAAATGGTCCGCGGTGGAGATTTGCTGCTAGAAATACATTGGTATAAAGTCGAAAGTAACTTTATAGTGTAGGACTACTGGGTGGATGTACAGTAATTTACTAAATTACAAGAGATTTTAGCTGCTGGAACATTCTTATTAATATTCCTATTTGTTTTTACAATCCAGTTTCCTCAGAACACAGCAGTTTATTCAAAACAGGTATCTTGGATTTCATTTCTAAAATATTTTGATAATTTTTTATGAATGTTTAAAACCCAGAAGCTCTGTATACTAAAAACAAAACATAGACATTTTATGGCTTTCTCACTTTTTTGTCACCTGTTATAAGACTGTGAGTATTGTGCCAGATCACCAAACGGAGGCAGCTCTGATTAGGAGCTGAGGGACCAAGGGCTTCTTCATCTGAGGGAACTGGTCTTTGCAGGACCACGTACAAGATGTGAGGAGCTCAGCTGATGCCCCTCATTTGCATGCAGATGTGTACATTTCTTAAGAAATGAAAATCAGCCAGAGACAAATTTAGAGCTCTTGCTTGTATGAACTTACTGAAGGGTGTCATGTATGTAAAACACATTATATGTAGTATGGTGAGACTAAGCATGTTCTGGTGGTGTCTTAAGGCCAAGATTAGTTATAAATGTCACTGGAGCTTAAGTTTGAGGATAAATGCATCTTTGCAACGCAGAGTTTTGCTGCAGCAAACCTGTTTTTAACCAAAACATTACAAGTTTACTGCTTCTCCAGGTACTTTTTGTGCAGTTTAATAGCAAATACAAAAACATCTCATAGAAATAGAAAACATGCAGCCTAAATTTCTGGCTTGCTTACAGCTATCTTTTGGGTTTTGGATCAGCGCAACTGCCTTGTTTTCTGTCTTTGAGGGTTTTTTTTCTTCAATACCAATCTTGATACTTTTATCCCATTGCCATAAAAAGCAGTAGACTCTCCTAGACTTCAGTGGAGCTGGGTTCAGACATGACTATGTGAGTTGAATACACAACAAGATTAAGGAAAAATTGCATGTTGTTATTATTTTTATCATCTTTACTATAGGGATGGTAGTTAAGCATACAGATGCACCTATTTTCCTTATTAAGTAAATCAAAGGCTTTTTCTCCTTGAACACATTCCTTGGAGAATCTGCGCCTTTTTGCCAATGTAATGTAAAACAGAATACTGGAAAGGTGGCAGGTACCACCTGCACATGGATATAGACAGAACTTTAACATATCTTGTGTGTTTGAAGAACATTTTCTTGACCAGTGTATATTCATAATGATTGTGTAAAACATAAGTGAAGTAAAACACAGCTATGCACACCTGGGCTGTGATGCTGTTAGATGTCGTAAGTGAATATGGCTTGGGATTATGCACAAATTTAGGGACTGATTTAGGAATTGTTTTTCTGGAAGATGGTATTTTTCTCTTTTGGGTCCTCACTAAAGCAGTGTTTGGTCACAGGATTATAGCTGCAGTTCTTCTGGACATGCTTTTAGCTGTGCTGTAAAATGGAAAACAAGGTGATAAATGTTTGGGGCAATTAAATGATCTCAGGAGTTGAAATCCTGACATAGTAAAGTCAACAGCAGAACTCCTATTAACTGTAATGGGGCCAGGGGTCTGAATCATCATCTTGGGACTTTGATCAAGAGTCATGACATTTAACCCCGTTTTCATAGTAGGTAGAGCTACCAAGAAAGAAGGTGATTCCTTGTCTTTAGTTGTTCAGAGCACTGTTCCAATGCTTATAGCTTGGAAAAGTAACATGCATAGGTGTTTCAAGGTTCACACTGAAGTCTTTATATATGTCATGTTTTGAGATCTTCTGCTGAAATGCCTCACAGAGGAAGAGACAGAGTTGTTCATTGTACCCTATATTGTTAGCAGCCTATAGCTGCTATGATACGTATTCATTAACATACAGAAATAGTATTTTAGACTTAAATAGATGTGTTGTGTGGTTTTTTTTTTTTGCCCTGCTGGAATCTCATGTATTACTGCTTTCAAGCTCAGATATTTTCAGTGGAAAAATAAAAGTGCGTCACCAAACCCTCCCAAAATGACAAATCATGTGCTGCTAGAAGGTTTAAGATGCTGGGAATTTTAGTTCTAAAAACAATAGAAAAAGTCTTGCTATTCCCTTTGTTTACCACCCTTGTCTTTATTTTAAGCGTATACTTTATGAATCTACACATTATTGGCTTTATTGAAAAGTTTGTGTGTTATTCAAGATGACTTGTAAACTCTACTCAATCTTCCCTAGCAAAGGAAACAGGAAATACCAGAGAACACTAGACTCAGTAAACCTATAAAATTTGAGAATGCAGCCCATTATTTCTAAAGACTTTTCACATAACACTTTGGGAAGCAATGACTAATTAGTTTTTGGCTTTAACAATAACAGTTTGAGGGGTTTTTGTTTTGTTTTTATAGCTTTCATATTAGGTAGAGAAGGGAAAGTGACTCTGAATGATGAAATATTGGCAGTGTGTACACTTGCTTCTCAGTAGGAGCTCAGCTCTTTGATCCCTAGTACAATTACATTCATTGCCCAATTTTTATTGCCATGCCAGAGAGTTAACAAGCAGCCGCTACACTCACGACAGCATCCTAATGGATTTTTGTTCAATAGGTAATTGAATATTTAAAATTAATGTCTTAGATTCTCTGGATTCTTGGTAATAATTAAATGTTCACAGCATTTTTTCTTGACTACTTCACAGCAGTAAATAGAATATTTACATTTATCCGATCTAGCAAACACTCCAACAGTGCTTCTGAGCGTTAACTGTAGCTAGAGCAGCATTTTAGTTATTGTTTCTTTTCCCTGCCTGAATACTTTGTTGAGTGTTATTCTCTGAATTCATAAAAAGGCAAAGCTGAACTGGCAGAAAGCCCCACAGCTTCCTGATGAATATTTCAATATGTACTCACTTGGGGTTCTTACCATGAGAATGGACTTCTTATCAAGTACTAATGAAATTTGAAAGTTGCAAGTATGATAGAGGCATATGTTAAAATAACATTGCTTATTTTCTTTTTTGTTATTTGCTGCTGTTATAAGCTTATGCCTTAATGATCCTTCAAGATGCTAGTTGATATTTCAGTAATTATGTGTAGGATATATTCTGTGGGTAACTTTCTGAAAGGGAACTGGGGAAGATGCTATTACCCAATGATTAGAACAGGAGACTGGACATGAGAATGATTTTGCTAAATGACCTTGAAAAAGTTACTACCTTTTTGCACTCTTTCTCTTTAATCTTTTGTATTTTCTTTTTAGATTTAGAGTCTGACCTTTTATGTGCGAAAGGTATATTACCTATCACTAGCAGTACAGACTACAGCAGTCAAACTGCAGTCAATATGCAGAATATTTTTTTTAATGTAACTGATTTTAAAAAGTTTTAATGATTTCGATTGCTATTACCAGCTCATGATGGAATAGTGTATGACATGGGCATGAGCTAAAATGTAATTACATATGACCTGAAGGGTTCTTATCTGCCAAGTGCAACATCTTGTAATGTCTTGCAGAATAAAATGCTAGAATTTATGCCAGACTATAACTTGTGCTGTAAGTAGAAATGCAACCAAATACCTTTGTGACAGTAAGTTTTCATATCATCCTAAACCCACAGCCCTTTCTTGTTTTCGTGTACAGCAGACCTCACTGCAATAGACTTCTCTGTAGATGATTTTCATTTTCAGGGTTAACTGGTAGTCTGATAGGTTGTGGTTCTCTCTGTTCTCCAAATTATCCCAGCATGATCATCACAGCTCTTGGGAAAAAAAAAAATAAAAATATATATATATGTCTGTATAAAAAAGATACACTGTCTATTAAAAAGCTAAACCAAGAATGAGTAATATTCCATATGTTCTTTTAGAACAAGATTTGTTTGATCAATTGACAAAACAAATTCAAGGAAGACATGTTAGCATCAAGACAAGTTCCTTTCTCCCAGATTAAAGAAAGAGATTGCATACTGGCAGATTTCTTTGTATTTTGATTATACAGAAAACGGTTGCTTAATTATGACAATGGAAGTATAAAAGAAGATGAAAAAAGGCCTTTTGGAGCATTTTTTCTGCCTGTCCTAACAGTGGGATGCACCAGCACCCCTAGCCATACCAGTGACCTTCATTTTCTCAAGTGAGGAAGATCACTCCATGCTATTGGATGTAATAGAGTTCTCAGAACGCACAAGAAGATGTGGACTCAGGCTCATTAGCTCAGTGGCTAATAAATGTTTTAAACCTAGATAGGTTTAAAACTAGTTCCTGATCAGTACCTAAATCAGTGACTTCAGTGCTGTATTATACAATGGTTACAGCAGAGGCTACCAGGTATGGATGCCCTAAGTCAGTGGCTCTTTACCTCTGGTCGCCTGCAGAACAGCAGTGCACAGCTAATGGGCTCAAGCTATCATATTTTCCTCTTCCTTTTGGCTTTGATTTTAAGACTTTCTGTAGCTACAGATAGATTTAAGCAATTTCTCAGTCAAGATGTTGTCCATGTACTATGACTGGGATGATGGAGTTGTGTAAAATTCCCTCAAAGTAGCACTGTGACAGGCCATATCAAAATAAATGTGTTCAGACTCAATGATTGATATCTACCTTACATTTATTCTGTTCCTGGTTTTTACCCATTTAAAAATAAACACTGGGAGTGCAGCACAAGTAGGTTTTGTTCTGATTACTAATATGAGTAAGGCTGTTACAAATTCCAAGTGTTTTTTTTTTAATATTTTGTGAAGTTTGGTAGTCACCTGGCATAGAAACATAGAAATAACAACTTCTGGTGATGAAACATTTTCTGATTTAGGATATTGTCAAAACAAGGTTCTCTGAGTAACAGTACAGGTAACTAAAGCGGTAATAAAACCTAATAATCGTAGAATCATAGAATGGTTTGGGTTGGAAGGGACCTTAAAGATCATCTAGTTCCAACTCTCCTGCCATGGGCAGGGACACCCTCCACTAGACCAGGTTGCCCAAAGGCCCATCCAACCTGACCATGAACACTTCCAGGGAGGCGGCATCCACAGCTTCTCTTGGCAATCTGTTCCAGTGCCTCACTACCCTCACAGTGAAGAATTTCTTCCTAATATCTAATCTAAATCTACTCTCCTTCAGCTTAAGGACATTACCTCTTGTCCTATCACTCCATGCCCTTGTAAATAGTCCCTCTCCAGATTTCCTGTAGTCCCTCTTTAGGTACTGGAAGGCTGGTATAAGGTTTCCCTGGAGCCTTCTCTTCTCCAGGCTGAACAACCCTAACTCTCTCAGCCTGTCTTCACAGGAGAGGTGTTCCAGCCCTCTGACCATCTTTGTGGCCCTCCTCTGGACTCATTCCAACGGCTCCATGTCCTTCTTATTTTGGGGGACCCAGACCTGGATGCAGTACTGCAGGTGGAGTCTCACCAGAGCAGAGAGGCAGAATCACCTCCCTCAACCTGCTGGTCATGCTTCTTTTGATGCAGCCCAGAAAATGGTTGGCTTTCTGGGCTGCAAGCGCGCATTGCCAGGTCATGGTGAGCTTCTCGTCCACCAACGCCCCCAAGTCCTTCTCCACAGGGCTGCTCTCAGTCCATCCTGCAGTTGTGCTTGGGATTGCCCTGACCCATGTGCAGGACCTTGCACTTGGCCTTGTTGAACTTCATATGGTTTGCACAGGCCCACCTCTCAAGCCTTCAGGGTCCCTTGGGGTGGCATCCCTTCCCTCCAGTGTGTCGACTACACCACACAGCTGGGTGTCGTCAGAAAACTTGCTGAGGGTGCACTCGATCCTGCTGTCCGTATCGGTGACAAAGATGTTAAAATGCCTGTTGTTAATGCCAAAGATGTTAATAATGCCTGTTTAGAAGAACATTGAGGGAGAAAAATGATTAAAAAGCATTAGCTCTTTAGAGGATTCCTCCGTCTTGGTTTATCTTTGGAATTTAACTATACAATTATAGGAGCAAGAGTACAGGATTCTTGAAAAGTAAGTATTTTTTTAACTTCTTTATGTTTGCAAGGGTGAGATATCCCCAGTCTTGAAAGTATGTCTGCCTTGTAAATGAAAACCTAAGGGGTTGAGTTAGGTCTATGGATGTTTTCTAAAAAACCCTTCCTGTTTGCTGTATGAACTTGTTGAAATGCAGTATGTTATTGTGAAACCTGCTTTATATCTAGAGCAGTTTACCTGGGAAGCTAGCAGGGTTCCTTTGCAGTATTTATTTTTCTTGAAGGTGAGAGGTAAAGCTGATATGTTGGAAATGACTGGCTCCCTCATCCTGAAACCTTAGACCAGTTTGCGCTAATTCACTGATGTATGTGCCTAAACACATTAATAAGGCTAAAATAGACAGGGGCACCTAATGACGCATGCTGGGCTGGGGATAATGGACTAGCAGAGGGGTTTACTGAGGATCTGTTCCACTGGGAACAGAGCCTTTATATCCTAATTAAAGCCCTGTAAACCTCCATTTAGTACTGGAAATCCAGTATCAGGTTTACTGAGCTGATTTTAATTAAAGCTGATGTTAGCCTCAACTTCATATGGGTTTCTGACCAAAATATTCTTTTCTAAGCAACACATTTGTGCGTATGTACGTATGTACCTATACGTGTATCTGTTGGAGTGCACTTGTGCATGTGTTTGTATTCTGTTGTATTTAAATCTTCTGTAATTAAGAACAGATCATCCCCGTGTTTAAGCTAGTAATTGTCTATCTTTGAAGGGAATACTGACAAGTTATTTTTACTTCTGTGTTATCACCTGTCATGTTAAATCTAGTACCAGGTGAGGGCTCTATGACCATTATACTGGGGGAGGTGGGAGGGACGTTTGTGCTTCTCTGGTCTATAAATAACCATCTTTGTGTAACCATTGCAGAACCAGATGGCATGTTGTAGAGGAACAAAGCAATATTCCTACATATAAATAGGACTGTAATATCCCAAAGGAAATAGGAATTTTTTTTTTTTTTTAGTTTGATTTTAGAAACCTGGTGTACCAACATAGATTTAAAAAAAGTGCACTGTAAAATCTGAGGAAAGACAGACACCTTCTATTTTCTGGTCAGGTGGAAAAGGATATTCTTAATCAGAAAACATATTAAATATATTTCTGTATTTAAAGTAAGAGAGAGAGTGTGTGTGATACACATGTGAAATTACGAAAAAAGGGAGAGAGAGATATGTAAAATACTGGAAAACAGAAGAGTTAAACAGCAATTAGATTGTCTAAATAGTCTTTATTTTCCCTCTTTCCTCTTATGCATAGCCATTTCACTTTCAGTATTGTGATTTATATTTTTTCCCCTACAGAATCTGGATTGTTTAGTAATACTTGATAGACAATCTAGCTGTATATGTTGCTTTGTAAAGATGTCTTGTTCTTCCTCTTTACGGTATAGCTCTAACTTTATTTACAACCTGCCCTCCAACCCTGCACTGGATACAGAATTTTTTGTGTCCTGTAGAATTTTTGGTAGTGGTCATTGACTATTTGATCTGTTTCACAGATTGATTTTTTCCTCATAATGTCCTTAAAAGATGAGATTGTGTTATTTTTATAACTAGACAACTCAAACTCAGGGAACCGCTGTGTTGAGTTACTTCAGCTAGTTCTGGTTGAGCTAGGTAGTCTACCACAACCTGCATAATAAGATGATCTGCATTGTGCTTCCCAAATTAGCCTGAGTGAAGCACTGTGGTTGTGCTATATTAAGACAGGATATCTCTGACTTGCAGAGCATTCTGCTGTTTAGACATATCCTCAGAGGTTATCTAAAATACCAATATAGCTACCCAACTTTAAAAATTCTGTTTCCCAAAGATCTATTCAACTTCAGTTACAATTATAACTCATTCAGCAGAAAATCAACACTGAACCCCAGGCCAATCAGACCAAGTAATTCAGTGAGAAAACAGTGAAAACACAGCTACCACTTGGGATAAATTTGGCTTAAATGCCCTATCCCAGGAAGGTCCTGTGCAGCTAAAACTGATTATTGCAGTGTCTCACTCTTCGGGTCCTGCAGCATCATCCTGGGCACACATTCCCTGCTGTCCTGGGGAGAGGCTGGAGTCTCAGCGTGGGTTCCTGGGAAGCGGGGAGCTCTGTGATGAGCTGCTCCCAGCTACCCAGTAAGAAATACTGAGGACAGAAGTATGTGTGAAATCCTGTTCCCCTCAGCTGCATTACCACCTTATTCAAGGATTCAAGAGCATGCCTCCATCCCCTGGGCATCCGTAGCACTGAAGTAGATGTCCAGACTCCATCCTTCACACATCTGAGGAGAACCTGTTGTTCTTTCAAAGCACAGCCATGGGAAAAAGGTGATGTTTTATATAACAGAGTGGCAGCTTTCCTGGGGAAACATGAGCTCCCTTCCTGCAAGTAGCATAGACAATAAACCCAGTGCAAACCACAACAATTAACAGCTCAAAGGCAGTGCTGCTAGTTACTCCCTTCTTGCTGTGTTTTAATGATTGTGCAAACAGCTAGCTTAAACCACCTATAATTTCTTCTAAGGGTAAGCATCCTTGCCGTGTTGGGGTGGAGGTGAGGTGCTGCTGGTGCCACCGCCTGAGAGACAGCTGGCAACAGGGAGGAGAGCTGCGCTGTTGATTATCACCTCTTAGCTGGAGACTATTGCACATCACATTAGATTTTTACTCGACCAATTTGGTTTCCTTTGCCCTCTGGAGAGGGAAATTCTCACAGCCTGCTCCAGTCAGCCAGATGGCTGCAGGTAAACAGCAGGGCGGAGGCTCAGCAAGCCCTGGGCATAGGCTTGCGCCAAATAAGTGGTGTGAACCTGCCTTTAGTCTTTCGTGCAAAAGGAAAATGTCTCACATGAAGGCTGCAGGGTGCTGACCCATAGCTGTCATCTTCCTGGGGACTTCAAGAATCACTGATCAATCACTTTAGCTGTCCGTGGGCACACAGGAACCGTATGCCAGGGCAGGGAGAGAATTCAGGTGTTGAGAAGTGTTCAGCTTCTGTAATCAAGAGGAAGACTTTACTTGCAATTTCTTTTCTCATTCACACAAACCTTCCTAATCCTGTAAAAACCCGGGGAAGTAGTCCTGCGGGTGACAGCCTCCAAGCTGAGCATGTTGAATTTGGAAAAGAAAAATACTGTCTGGCACAATGCACTGGTTTTAGACTGTCTAGACCCTGCCAGGGTCAAACCCCTTAAATACATCCGTGCTCAACTCCACCACTTGGCAGCCAGGAGCCAGTAGACATTCTCCTGATCTGGTTCACATTTCTGGCAGAAATTTCTGGCATTGCCAAATAGTATGCTCAAGGAGTGTCTCAGTCAGCTGTGGGATAGATTGGCTTTTTTTCAGATAACAGAAACAGTGAAAAATATAGGTTGGAAGGGGCCTCTAGAGGTCTTCTGGCCCAATACACTTCTTAAAGCAGGTCTACCTTAGTATATGATCAATGAAGAATTTTCTTATTAATCCTCAGAAAATGTTTTTTCTTGCACAGTATTTGAATGGTGCTCTTCAGATCCCTAATTCAACAGAAGATATATTAGGCTGGAACAGTAAAAGGCACGTCTCTGGTCAAGTGATATCTTCTCTGGCAAATTTTGATACCTCTTTCTAAGACTGGGAGTGTGGATTTTAAGATACTGGAAGTGTTAGTGATAGGAATTTTGCATTTTTCCCTCTGCCCAGATTTCCTCTCCAAAAGAGCTGTCTTAGCTGGCTCAGTTGTTTTACCTGCAACTTTATTCCCCCACACCTTGAAAATGATGGGAGGCAAACAGCCAAGTTAAGGAAATGATTAAGTTATTTTGCAACTGTAAGGAGCCAAGTACAGGATAATATAATGAAGCCATTGGGCAACCTGACCTGTTGCTCTGTCCCTATTCCGAAGTGCGGAAAATCACGGTTCAATAGGAGATGTAGTCAGTCTCCGGTGAAGTCATTGGGAATTGAAGGAGCTGAAGCCTCTCTTTGTTGATATGGGATCATTTCTGAAATATTTCAGGAAAAAATAAAATTTGGCACCCTGTTTCTCAGACGAGACCAATGGTATTAGGAAGCTTCTTCCACATTGTCATGGGAGCAGTGGTCTTGGCTGTGGACAAATAATCGCCTCTCCTCATCTTGGCTTCCTCCGTATGACTTTGCTCTGGGAGGTCTGGCATGCTGAGGTTGAGGAGGTCAAGTTTTCCATGCAGAAGTTTTGTCCATTTTTGCCTTTTCTGGTCCTACCAGTGACAATTCAGTAGTGAGCCTGGCTGGGCACCAGCAGTGACACACCAGCACGTTTGATAAAGGAGAGGCCTGCTTTGTTTTACTGCAATCTGCATTGTGCCGGTAAAAACAATCCTGAAATGTATGGCTCAAAATGCATTTTCACGTTATACCAGCATGTACAGACTCTTCTACAGGAGTCTGCAAGGCATATGGGTAGTATGCAACTCTCATACTCTGAAACTTGGGTCTGCCACTTGTTCTAAAAACACAGAGGAAAATAATGTAACTCTTGGATTGCATTACAAATGGATACACGTCAGGTAACTTTATGAACTACATTGAAGAAACTGGCTGTATATTGTGTGAAAAACTAGATTTTGGACCCGATAGCTTTTACTTCAATGCTCATTTATTTGATGAAGGGCTTGGAAGAATATTATGTATTTGATATGGGATGCTGACCTAACTGCTATATCCAAGATCAAAGCTTGCTTGCTGTGCTAGATCAACCTGATAAGAATACAGTATTCATCACAATTATCTGATTATACATGTAGTTTATACTAAATAATAGTTATGTTTTCCTCATGGTAGATTTCCAATGTTATAGCATGATATGTCAGGATTTATATTGTAGGGCTCCAGCAGATGGCAGAGGAGACAGGCTTTGAATAGGTGAAGTTTTCAGGTACTCTGTTCAATTAGTACAAGAAAATAAGTTTTATTTGAGCTTCAGTAAACTTGCCAGTTTCACTTCACTCAGTTTCACTGAAGTGGAACTGGTGTGTAGGGTTTATGGGGGCTTACATGCCCTTCATGGTTGTTGGGCCTTAGTTTGTGAAAATAAACCATGCTCTAATAGAGGTTGCCCATTTGGGATCTGAAAAGATTACAAAGGTCTTTTTCTCCTGTAAATTCAGTCATTGAATTTAGAATCAGCGCCTGAGGGGAAAGCAACTATGGGGCCAGTCCTGTTCTCTAACTTAAAAATACTTCATAAAAGAGGCATAAACGTAAAGGGTTCTGATGTTTGTAGGTAGGAGCCAAAGCCTGTCTCTGTTCTCATTTACATCACAGTAAACCCCAAATAATAAACCTGACATAGTTCATACATGTTATTAAGAGAGTCTGTTTGGATCAAGATCACCTGTGTGATCCCGTCGAACACTCAATAAAGCAGCTGTAGAAATCTCTAGGTGAGTAAGAAAATGCCACATAAACTCATAAGCCATATGCAGCCTTAGGTAAAGTATAGCAAAGCATGCTGAAACAGCTGTATTTTTCTTCTTCCAAAATGGTTTTGCAATATGGTCTGTGCTCACCTGAATAAGAACTACAAACCTCTCAGCTGTAGGAAGAACAGCACGGGCGTAAGTGTGAACGCACAGGTTGTGAACTGTGATCTAAATTCACTGAAACTTAACATGAGACATGAAAAAGAGGAACACACAGAGGGAAAAGGAACAATATTGCAACAATTACTTTCCTCATATTTTTGGGGAGAGACATGAACATTTGTTGGTCAGGTAAGAGGACTTATATTAAGACATGCTGGTATGGAAATGTACAGCCTCAGTGTATCCCCTGATTTAGCTCCCCTTTCTCATTGAGCTTTCTCCAAACTAAATATAAACAGTTCTGGATCTCCTGTGATCCCTTTTGCAAAGCAATATCTATGGCTGCCGCAATGTTTCTCTGGTGAGCAGCCCCTGCCCAGGGAAATTTCTTTATGCATCATCTTTACAGCAATAAGTTAGTTTGTCCTTGTGAAATTCTGTGCTACTTTGAGATACCGGAGCAACTCTGTCCATTGAATTCTTTAGGGACCATGAACAGCCACAGTTAAATAGGAAGATCTGTTGAAGAGAATGGAATTCCATTCACTTATGTCACAAGCTGAAATGAATGTTATTATTTTATGCTATTGCTAGGGTCTCTGTAAATAAGTTGTTAACTTTAAATGAGCAGAGGACTACATTTTTCTGGTGCCTGCTGCACAAACAAAGCAGAGGTTGCTAATACCCTACCTTAATGGTAGAGAATTCCTGAGGATGTCTATCTGAAGCAATTGATGTGCTGCTGGTCACCATATAGTGAAAAAACATATGCATGAGTGAGGAATTTGTTGGAACTAGATGATCTTTGATGTCCTTTCCAACCCAAACCACTCTATGATTCTATAATTTAGTCAAAAGAACAACTACCACCTCCTTCAAGAATGTAACATCTCAGTTTTTAAACAATTTCGAGTATTTCTTTTCTCTATGAACTCTGGCCAAACAAGCAAGGACAAATGCTAAGTTACTAGATTTTTGGTAAATTTATGAAGTGTATCTGAAAGTGAATAATATTTTGATCTACCCTTTGTGATATAGCAGGATACAGAAAAGATTTTTCACTTTTTAATTATGATGAGGTATCATTTATTATTTCTCCAAGGGGCAAAATCTGCCCCTCTCCTCTTGAAATAATAGTACCCATCATTAACATTTATCCATTCCAGAATGGCACTACTTGACAAATTGCAGTATTCAAATAGACGTTTCAGGTCATGCTGTGTAGTTCTTTTTACCAGATACTCTATAGTTCATATTCAGTTAGTGAGACCATCTGTGAGGCACTTTGTTGCATGTTCTTGATGGGGAATTGCTATCTCGCCACTGTGGGATGCCAGGCATTTGTCAAGATTCATTGGACAGTAGACATTGTATCAACTGCACCTGCACTGCTCTAAATATCCAGTTGTCTTCCCTATCTTTCTACTATGTGTAATCTTTATTCGTGTTTCAGTCTGAGCAATCAAATAATTTGTCATGTGAGTAAATGAAATTAAATGGGAATTGTTCGCTAGATAATTTAGCCATTACCATATTTACCTACAACTTTCACAATGTCTTAGTATCAGCAGAAGCCAATTAAAGTTTTAACTTCCATGGATTGTTTGCTTTTGTGTGGCAGTATTGACTGGGACTGTGATAAATGTGAGTTCACTTTGTAGTTACATCTCTCTTATCTCTGAGAACATAGATCCTAAACTCATCGTTTCTCAGTCCCTCATGGAATTCAGTCCATACTGAACAATGACAAAAGTTCCTGAATTCTACACAAGAGTTTTGCACATTATAGGAGAGCTTAATAATATATGAGTACTGGAATACTTACAGTGTTGATGAGCATACCTGTTAAAGAGAAATTTGTAGCTGCAGCAAAACTTACAAGGCATTTTTTGTAAGACAATAATCATGTCAGAGCCAGCAGATAACATACTTAATTCTAATCAGCTTTCACTAATCACGGAAGGCAAAATTAGTTATTAGTGTTGAGTCACAACTTTCTTTAAGTAGCAGTCTAAATCCAATTACCATAAGTTACTTTACTTTCCTCTTAATACTTTATTGTTGTCCACAAAGGTTTTGGTGTACCAGAGGCTATTTATACCTGAGTTGATGATGTGCTGCCTTTTTCTTCAGTTTATTTGTACGATTGATATGGAGTGATCAGATACTGAGATACTGATTTTGCTGCTGAAAAGTTCATGACTCTCATTAGAGCAAAGTTTGGTATCTTTACTTTTGGTATTATTTACTTTATAATATTGCAACATGATGCATTTTGAAGCTAGTTTCAAATTAGTGTAAACCAGCATGACTTCATGAACTTCCAAATGTAGTAAAACTCATATCTGTGTTTGTAGGAAAAGAGGGTTAAGAGAAAAGGGAGGAAAAATAATTTATTCTGAAAGTAGGTTTTATTAAAATATAAACCCATTTAATTTTAGCAATGTAGTTAACTTTTAAAAAATGAAGGTGCCACAGCATAAGAAAGTATGTCAGCTTCTACCATGTTCCCGTTGGCTTAAATAATAGTATGAGCGTAGAGTCTTTAGAATAGTAGAACTGAAATCAGTGTGAACAGAATTAGACCAATGCTGAAGGCTTCCAAAAATTCTGTCCTAAAAATACACATGCTGTCTTATGAGTTCATTCATGTGGTGAGGTCATATATTTGAACTTGAACTCATCGCTTGACGCCTTTAGCTGAGAGCATCTGAGGCCCCAACAAGTGGCTCATTGCTGATCAGCAGCTGCTAGTCTCCACCACACAGCCTGCAGGATGGGTGGCTTGCTCTAGCCTGGAGAAGCCACTGTAGCTGCAGCATGGAGTTCGTGGAGTGGCGTGAAAGGGCTTGGGCTTGCGTTATGCTGTCCCTGCCAGTTATCTGGCGGTCAGCTGTAGTGATGAAGGCAGCTTTGCTATCTTGGGTGCCACAGTGTGTGTGTTGGACTCCAAGTGGCATCCAAAGCCTGTAATCCCAGGGAGTGGAATCCAAATAGATGTGTCCGCTGCCAGGTCTATGTTGGGGATGGAGAGTAGCTCCGAGCCTTTCAGCCATGGTGGCTCTGGAGCAAAGTCAAGATCCCTGATGTGTAACAGAGCCAGGGCCTTGCGTAACTCTGCTCCTGAAATGTTCGGATATGGTAAGCGGGTCCAATTCTGACACTGAAGGAGAAAGGTGGGGCCAAGGGGCATGACCTTATACTGAGATTTTCAGTCTTCTCCTAACTTTCGTGTCATCTGTGTCCCTTTAAAATAACTTTGTACAGATTTGTAGTCCTGGCAGCAAGTACATAATTTATCCCTAGATGTTGCAATATTATAAAGTAAATAAATGAAAACAATTTTCCAGATCTTAGGATGACTATAGTAAATATTTGCTATGCAAAATTTAGAAAGAAATGTAAATTCTTAAAAAAATAATTTTTCCCTCCCCCAAATGGAATTATGTAGAGATGTTCCAAATCAATTTTAAAAAAATTAATTGAAATTCATAAGGTTTTTGTTTGTGGTTTTATTTTTTTTTTCCAAAAAGCAATTTCCACTCTGCATTTGAAAACTGTTGGTTCCAGCACTTCTACAAATGAGGGTTAATATTGCTTGTGAGTTGTGAGAGCAGATTCCCTGCATCAGTTCAGACAAACACCGAGCTTTTTCCTCCAGTTTTCATGCAGTTGTACATTGGTCCGGAAAGATAGCAAGCTCTGATCCCCACGTGTAGTTTATAAAATCTTGCTTCCACCCTACTCAAGGAAAGTGGTTATCCATGTGAGAATTTTTGCACTAAAGTGCTAAGGCTCTGTTTTTAAGTCAGTAGAGGTAAGCCTGTCTTTAAACCTGAACTTGGCCTGAATTTAAACCTCTGCGAGATTGTTCTGTTTGAGTTGAGATTGTTTCGGTTCAGCTAATGGCCATGTCTGCTTTAGGAATACTTGTGCTGGTTGAAGGCCTTACTATCTTGTGCCAGTGGCTTGTTACTTTCCCTCTAGGGCTTATTATTTCCAAAACTTTGCCAGAATAAGAGCTTGTGCAACTTGTCCACTGAAGGCAAAAGCATCTTAGACATTCCGGTAGGTCATCTGACTCCTCGAGTGAAAATATCTTCTGCTAGCAGAGTTCTGCAGGCAGTGGACTCGAGCGGCTGGATTGCAATAGGAACACTAATATGTTAAACCAGCAGGGCTAGATCTGGAGCAGGTAGTCTGTTCATGGCTTGAATTTATTAGCCATGTATTTAGATTAAATAAAATAGGCTGCTTAAATAAACCTGTCTGTGCTTGACCCGCCATTGTAAATTACTTACAAAATAAATAAATAAAATACAAAAGCCGTGAACTTGTAAGTGTAGAGCTAAGGCATAAATCTTGCGCTGAAAGGTGTTCAGGTAGTCTCGTAGCTCATGTGGGGCACCACAAAAGACGAAGGATCTCTCTGCGAGAACAACGGGCCGTTCATGTATGGCATGTTGCTGGGCTTGGTCTCAGTAAGTTCTGACTTCTCCAAAGAAGTTTTATTTTTTCTGTTTTTTTGGGGAAAAAAAAAAAAAAAAGTCAGCTACAGCAGATTGCCCAGGAGTGTGTCCAGTCAGGTTCTGAATATCTCCACAGATGGAGACACTGCAAGCTCTCTTGCCAAACCGTCCCAGTGTTTGAGAACCCTCACAGTAAATGAGGGTGTGATTTTCTTATTTCTGGACAGAACTGCCTGTATTTCACTTTGTGCTCATTGCCTCTTGTCCTTTCACTGGGCACCACTGAGAAAACTCTGTCTCCTTCTTTACTATCAGGTGTTTTTACACATTCATAAGATCCCTCTAAGCCTTCTTTTTCTCCAGGTTGAACTTTCCCAGCTCTCTCAGCCTCTCCTCGTATGACAGATGCTCCACTACGTGACCTGAACTCTGCTTGCAGGTAGCCAGCAGTCCGTTTTAATCAGCTACTAGCTAATTAAGCAGGCCAACATGGTTTTACCTAAACTCTGCTTAGAGTGCAAGGATGTGCTATTTAAAAGTAGTCAATTTAGTCAAAATAATTCTCATTCTTTGAAAAGCAGAAAACAGAATGTCTGTGTTATTATTTCTGTCAAGGTTTTTTGGGTTTGTTCTGGTTTTTAAAGTTTATTATTTCATCTAGCTTTGCCTGTTGGTAAAAATCTGCACTACATGGCAGGAAATTGTGCCTGTTTTGCTAACCCTCACCCTTCATTCCTGGAAAAGTATGAGAGTATCTTACGTTGCTCAGCTCTGACTTCACAGTCCAGTTAAGGAAATGCATGAGAGACAGTGAGGCTATACTGCCAACCCAGAATAAAAGCCGTGAGTCAGTCCTCAAAAACCAGTAAGCTCAGAAGCTATTTACTGAATAATTATATATTGTTTAAGTATCTTTAGGAGAGTCCTGTGTTTGCCTTCTGTTTGGTTCTTTTTTAGTCTGAAGATTTATGTCACGTTCTCGAGCTTTCATTTGAACCTTGTGGGATAAAAATACTTCTATATACGTATATAAAAGCCCCAAGTTTTATAAGCATTTTTTATTTATATATACATATGCATGGGCATATGAAAAAGTACATTTCTAACTAAAGTTCTAACTGTTGAGTTCAGATATTTAGAGAAAAACAGAGGTAGTATACAAAGGGTCAGTGATAAACTTATATGACATAGTAAGTACTGCATGATGGGTACAATACCATCAGCCAAAAGACCATAGGCAGATGTAATTATTTTGCTTGGAAATTATTTGTGATGGGACTTTCTGTGGAAATTATCTTTGGCTCCACTGTGGATTCAGTAATACACCAAGTACAATTTTGTGGACTTCAGTCTGAGAACGGTTTTGTTTACTTCCATATTTCTTATATTTGATTATTTACAGGTGTATATGAGGCATAATTCATCCCTCCAAACTTACTAATGCAACTCTGAGCAGAATAAAAAAATGATTCCTCTGTCATAATCTGTACTCATATCTCCTTATCTCACCTCAGAATATTAGAGAGCACGCTAATACTTTACAACAAAGAACAGCAGTGTAAAGAGGTAATTCTTTACTACCACCTTGTAGAAATCCAACAAGTTCCTAAATTACATTTAAAGGATTACAAAGGGGGGTTTTTTGTTTGTTTTATTCTTCTCTTGTCTTCAACGTTTTCCCTGTAATTATTTTGCAGCAGGTGTGAGCATCCTTGCTACCAGGCAACTGCTTTCCTGCTAAAATGTAAATATATGATTCATTGTCCCTGTGGAGCCCTAAGCACAGGCCTTCAATGGCATCACACTTAATTATTAGTATAATGTATGGGGACATATTTTTCCTTTAGCTGGCTGGGGATGCTATTAAATGAATGGGGATGACTTGCTTAGCGAAACTTGTTAACTATTAGCTTACTGTGCCGTAAGACATAGCTTGTCTGAAAGATGACGTTGCAGGCGTTTCATTCAGATTACATTAGATTTATTATATTCATGAAGTTTTGAATCTCTTGAGCATTTGCAAATATTTACAAGTAGATTGAACAATGTCCAATATAGTTGAATTTCAGAAAAAAAGAAAGCACATGCCTTTCTTTTTTTCTTGGTATACAATATATTTAAGAGTTTGCATTTGTTATCACACTGTAAATATTAGGTCATCAGTGCAGATGCTTTTGCAGTGTTTTCTTTCCTGCCGTATATGCTGAGTGGGAGTGCCTGCACAGTCTCCTTCTGTGTGTTAGGCTGGCACTTCCACGAAGTGATTTTTGCCGTGGACATTTCATCTGTAATGCTCGTATGCTGTAGGTTTGTTTTCTTGGCTCTGCCAGATTTCACTGCATGTAGAGCCGTCCAGAGCCCACTGCCTACCTGGGAACAAGGAAATACAGCAGGTGGGAGTGGGCAGTCTCTGATGGAATAAGTTGTCTATTGAGAGGAGCTGCAAAGAGCCCCTGGGATGGAGAGAGGCTGAGCATATCTGACTTGGGCCATGTTGTGTCTGTGTCTTTGCTTTCTTCGGTTGTTCTGAGGCACTGAAGCAGACACCCAAAAATAAGACTTGTGAGGAAGATAAGATTTCTGTTTATTTTTGGCTAAATACAAAAGCAGTAAACATCTGTTTCAACAAAATTCTTTTAACAGATGTAGGGTGCCCCTGTCCAAAGGTCTTTAAATGCCTAATTTGCTTACCTGAGTGCTGGCACTCATCTAACAGACAATACTTTCCAGAATGGTGTTGGAAAGTGTCCTGCTACAGTGCCATACACAGCTTCCTTACTGTGCCATGGTGGTACACCACCATGAAGAACTGGGTGTCCTGTCTCCAGGACTGGCTGTAAATAGATGTCTGGGATGTACATGTATGATATTTCTCTTCAGTAATCTCACAACTTGCAGCTGTTTTCACCTCAGGGGACTTGTTTTGGCATCCAGGACATCCTTGTGCAGGGAGTTCCATGGGTCTATTATCTAGCTTGTGAAAAACTGTATTGTTTTGTTTCACGTGGCTTTCTATGAGTTTCTGTTGATGACATTTATCTCTTGTACTCAAAGACACTGAACAATTGGTCCCTATCCACCATGTCTATACTACTCATGAATTTGCAGACCTTTATCATATCTTTCCTAGGATATGATATCCTTTTTATCCAGACTGAAGAGTTCTGAGTAGTTCCTCATCAGAAGTCATTTTATATCCTTGTTGCCCTTCTGCGAACTTTTCCCAATTGTACTATATTATTTCTGAAATGAGGGGACCCAAACTGTACCAGGTATCAAAGCAAGCTGGGGATTTATGCAGTGGTGTGATGATGCTTTCAATTTTGTTCCCTCTTCCTTTCCTAATATAATTTTCAATTATTTGATATCCTTTTCCTGACTTCCACTGAACGCTCAGCATATGTTTTCTTGTGGAACTATTTACCAATCTAAGATTTCACTCCTGAGTGGTCGTGGTTGTAAAATGTCATTTTATATGTGAAGCTAGCTTTGCTGTACTTATGCACATTGCTTTCCCTTTACCTTCCTTAAATTCATTTGCCATCTTATTGCCTGTTCAGTTTCAGAAATCTCTTTTGCAATCCTGCATGGTTAGCTCTTGTCTTCACTATTGCAGGTTTTACCATTTCACCTCTTACCCCTGTTTCCGAGTGAGCCAGTGTTCACTATGCGTGAACAGTCTCGCTGCAGTGGGCTTGTTTTCTCTGGATGCTGTTATCACATCCTGAACGTTAATTGGGACTACAGAGTCGCTCTGACAGTCCTTTTGCACCTTATGTGTTTGAAGGCAGAATTATTAGACAATTTGCCAGCTGATCCTTATACTTCTTAGAGTTAATGTGTTCCTGCATTTAATTTTCTCCTCTCTATGATTTCAGTCTGAGTACAACTTCAGCTTTTTGAAGGACATAGTCTTGTTCTCAAGCTCTCCTTATGAGGTGACATTCATTAGTACTGTGTTTTCAGTCAGGTGTTTTTCCACACGATATTTCTGCATCCTTTGAGGATTTAGCACTTTTTAGTGTCCTGTTTCTGTTTCTGCTGTTCTCATCCTTTAACTTAAATACAACTTTGGAAGTAAACAAAGAGCAAGAAAAAAAGAACTCTACCGTGTTGCCTTTGGCAGTAGTCTTGCTGGATCAGGGCCAGCCAAGATCTGGCCGTTCAAGTCAGACAATTACTGTTTGTAGTTACATCCACTTTTGTGAAGTTACGGTGTATCAGACTTCATGCTTCTGTGTTTGCAAAAGCCACAGATTTTTATATTTAAGAGTTCATAATATCCTTACATGGTGTTCTTCAACATGGATTTCCCTGCAGTGAAACAGTTCATATAGGTAAGCTCCAGTGGGATGTTTTTATGAGAGGTAAACTCTTAGATTACTCAAATGAAAGGTGTGTGTGTGTGGGGGGGTGTAACACCACTTAAAATGATGCAACACCAGCTCCTACCTGACATTTGCAGCTATGCTGCTTATTACGCAGGTCTGAGAAAATAGGCAATGCTTACAAGAAATGCTAGAAATAGAATATTTGATTTCTATCATCGTTAGGGGTAGGGGAAGGTATGAAATTCAACAGATTGCAGTTGCTTAGAAAAGGTGAAGCCAGAAAATAATCAGATCAAAAGACTGAAATATCTTTATTGCCTATGGCAATAGTAAACACGTCATAGACAGGGAAATGGATGGGTCAAATGGTGAGCAATCTGTGCATCCACTGTTTGGCTTTAGAGGTCCTTTTCTGATACGTGGTTAGGGAATACTGAAAGCCTTTTGTGAAATTAGGGACTGCGTTGTAAAAATCTGATGAAGATCTAGTTCTGCAGTTTGGTACGTGTTTATAGGTTCTTTGCCTCCTTTTCCCAGCTTCAGGGATCCATCTGGTACTGAACTTGTGATACTGAAGTTTGGTCACTGGCTGTAGGTGATTTCCTTGGCATCTGCCACACATCGCACCTACATGTCTCTATCCAACTATGTAGCCAGCCTTGAATTCAAGGCTGCAGGGCTTTTTACCTGAGCAGGTGTCACAGGTGCCAGCAGTGTGACGTGGGGTCCACGGTCACTTTGGCCACTTGATAATGGAGCTCTGTGCACTCCCTGTGAGGGCCAGCCTGGCACTCCTGCTCCTGCATGGTAGCACCATGACACAGATGGACTGCGAGCGCTCAAGGAACGTGACACCTTTGTGTGTTTTCTCCATTAAGGCAAAATCAGACTGTTACTGCATTGCTATTAGTGCTAAGAAAAAATACAAGATGAAATAACTTAATGGCTTGTAGAGCAATATAGCTGCAATAACAAAAACAATGCAAAGACATGTTATACCAAATAGAAAAGGAAATAAAAATCTGTTAGGTCAGAAGACTAGAATATACTCATTAGGTTAATTTTAGATTGCAGAATAACTGATTATAGCTGGGATATAAAGATTGAAATCGTAAGTTCAGTACTGATTCTCTGTCAAATAATAAAATCTATTTTCTGAGACACTGATGTAGATGTTGATGCTTCTCTATGGCTTGAGGCAATACTGCAGAAAATTATGAATATCGTTTTAAGAAAACAATATATATTTGGGAATATATTTGTTTCACATAACAAAGGAGCATTGTGCCTCATGTTTATGTTATAATTTCTTATAGTAAGAAAGCACTTACACCTGACACAAACAACTGTTCCTACCCAGATGCATACTTTCCCCATGGAGTCCTTTGTGGGATCTTGAAATGTCATTGCATGAGGAAATCAGGCTCATATATGCTTTCCAATTAATTGTGATTATAATTTGCCAAGCCGCAACACTTAGTACATTGAAAGTGGGTTTTAGTGGTTTTGATAAGCTTTTGAAACAGTAGTAGACAACGTGCCTTTTTTTATTTATAACTGAACTGTTTATGTTGGCAGTTTTTTATTGAAACAGTAATTCTGCTAACAATTGCACTGTCAACTCTTATCTCCAGGTGGGAAAACAAAAACGTTTGTATTGAACACATATTTCATTGCTAAGTGATATGGGAATTTTAATTTGTAACCTTTCAAAGGAAGTAAATAACTTTTCTCCCTTTCTGTTTAATGATTTTTCCCACCTCCTAATCAATCCATTTTTCCCTTTGAGATCAATTTTGCTCTATTTTTGGAGCTTATCAGTTGTAGGTGACAGCAGGCAATTTCCTATGGACTGGACAAACACAAAGTAAAGTCTTTATTCTTCAAGTCAGATTGCAGGTGAGGGAAGGGGACAGACATACTCTGAAGAATTTGCACCTTCACCTTGGGAAAGCTCCAATACTTGATGTTTGATTCTTCACTCGCTCTTGTCTCTGCCCTTCTAAGCTGGAACAGAAACCTCTCTACCAAAGCTTCTCTCCTGCAAGTTCTTCTTCCATAGCAGTGAACACCATGAGGTCAGATATCTTCCTGACCGTAGTATCAGAAGCTTAATAGTTTAAATGAAAGCTCAGATCTTGCCATAGCTGGGGAGCTAGATTCTTTAGAGAATATATTTCATATAAAATATTTATATGAAATATGTATTTGGATAAGTAAGTTTGTTGATTTTTCACGTTTTCATGCTTCATCTATATGGTCATTGCACCGACTTTCAGGCACTTGACTCTATTCACTATGACAATGGTTATCCTAAATGTCTCACTGAAGTCAAATAAATAGGGAAAGGTCTGATGATCTTTTCACTGAACCTTATGCTGTGAGACAGACGTATATATTTCACTTGGCTGTATTTGCTATGTGCTCTTTTGAATGGGGTACAGGGGTGGACTCCAGAGCTGCTTGGGCCAGTGGTAGAAAATCCCATTGGCTCCGCCAGGAAAAACAACTCAGTCCATGTGTGTTACTTTTTTGAGAAGTGTGATACATTTGCAGGTTTCACAGTTCCTCTTGGAGTCAGACATTCTGAGCTTTGGACGCCTAACATTCAGCATCTTGTCAGAAAGTCTATAATAATTAAATTTTAAAGGTTTTAATGCAATGTAATCTGCAGAAAACAAGAGATGGTGGAACATACATTGTGAATCTTTTGTGGTGGAAATGTTGTCTGTCATAATTGCTCCATTGATCTGATATGTTTGTGAAAGAAATTTCATACTTCATCCAACCACATATCTTTGCCACGTTTCCCAACTTAAACGGAAATAAAATTGTGTTCCAAGTAGCTGAAGATAAGCTAACTTGCATAAAAATGGATATTGTTAATGATTCAAATTTAGAATGACATACTAGCCTTCCTTGATTCATGACATCATTCTTATAAATGGTTATAATAATTTTTAATCTGGTATATTGACCATACCGAGTAATTTACAAATGGGGTTAGTTACTGAGCTGTGTGGAAAGACAACAGAAAAGAATGTGAAGTGTAATTCAGTAAGTTGCAAAGTAGCAGGAATTAGGACGTGTCTTGTTAGCTTCATAGTTTTGGCTTTCTTATTTTTTCCTATTCTTATTTCTTTTTTTTTTTTTCCCCCCACACACTTTTGTGCTCTGGGGTAATTTAGAAAGAGCTAGTGATCTCACTGAGCCTGTCAGGTGGTATACTGAAGTAAATAGGGTCATTCGAGGCTTGTCTTTAATATATAATGTCATTATTTTTTCTGTGGGTCAAATGGCCCACGGACCTCCAGGGTTTAATATAATTTGAAGCAGGTTTAATCCTGTCAGCTACTAGCTTAGATTTTGAATTGAACCTTAAAAATTAAAGAGCCTGTCAGTCTTTAGAAAAACGTTTCCCAAGTATGATATATAAATGGATAGCACTAATCCTGTCACTTTCTACTGTGTTTTCCTGCAGTACCTTTTCCAAATCTATCCCTATTTCTCTTTTTCCCCCCATTTTACTATTGTCTTTTGATTTGCTATTCTGCAATCAAAATCTTTATGTTGCTGAGAATCCTTGATCTCTTTTCCTGTACCTCTTGGAAGGTGCTTGGCATTTCCCAAGGTTAGGCTGTGTTAAAATCATCACAGTTGAGACTTGTTTCTAATTTTAGATGTGACACCATCTTTTGTGACATGAAGTGACTATGTTTGTGAGGAAGGGGTTAGGACAACAGTCATATCTTTAGCCATGTATTTAATATAAAAGCAACAATGATGAGGAAATCTCAAGGAGTTGCTTTTGCTGGACTACTCTCTTCTCACACTTGTATAAATACAAAAATAGCAAGCAATCCAAGAACTTTTTCAACTAACCTGTCAGGATTTTCTTAAAATAAGGATGAAGTGGAAAATTGATGTAGTATTTACTAATATTTATCAAATATGGAAAACAAGGAAACACCTGGCTTGATGCAATGTTTACTGCTGATGCTCTGCTCGACGGCTCTACCAGTGTATTTGTAGAGCTCATAAAAGAGAACTCAGAGCTGTTGGAGGTGTGACCTAACCTAGTTCATTGCATACCTCTAACATTAGCTCACAATGGTTATTTTAAGGTCTTCTTTTAATATAACCTAGTAATTTCTTTGCTATTTTTTGCTTAGCTGGTATGAGGCACCTGTAAACACTAGGGTTGAATGTCTTGGTGGAATGATACACCTCACTCCCTTTTGTTATTATTACTTCTAGAAAGTTTGTTTTATCATGAAAACAGACTGAGTCACTCATCTGAGTGTTGTTTTTTTTTAAATTTGCTTGCTGCTGTCATATGTTCTTTTTGAGTAGCTTAGTTTTCTACTGCTTGGCATTAAGGCTTGATGATGTTTATCAATATTCAACTAATAAAAGCAGACTTGGTGTCAGTCTTGCAGAGGCTTAGATGATGAATTTTGTGAGCTCTGTTCAGTCCTATATCAGTGTAAGTGCAAGGCTGTAAGGTGCTGCAAAATAGTCTCCTCTTGTTTCTGTAGCACCATTCGTGTGCAATATTCTTAAAGTAAAAAATATGAAGCACCCCCACCCATGAGAACACACTTTTCAAATGAAAATGTAAGGATTTAGTAGATCCTTATCAGATTTAGCATGTAAGACTGTCAAGGCAGGACACACTTGACTGAAGTGTATCTGGTCTGCACAATATGATGCCAACTGAGGGGAAAGAGAGGAGTAGTGAAAGGGTGGTAGGGAATTTGTGGACACTATCCTGGTGATAGTCAGAAGATATGCTGAATTGGGTAAACGAACAGTGTTACTGTATGGCAGGTTTATTTGCTTCTCTTGAGCATGTTTTAAGCCAGGCATAGGAAAGTATCCATAGAGACCTGAAGAAATACTAGAAATTTGGACATCTCTTTTTTTTTTTGTTTTTAATGGATCCTAGGCATATTCACAAAGCTTTGCAGTATGCTTTTCAAGCTTGTCCTGTTCGGTCACGTTGAACATATGCTTTTAAGTCATTGTATCTTGGTCAGTCTCAGACTGATAAACAGTGTGTTTTTTCACAAACTGACACTTTTCTGTGTTTGTTTTTCTAGCAGGCTTCCAAGTTGCAGAGTAACTATCCCTCTTCTGCAACCACCTCCCCACTCCTCCCCCATTTCTATTCAGGATGCAGCTCCCTTTCTGTGCACTGTGGGAAAACAGTGTTTTCTCTTATGGAATAAAAAGCCTACCTTTGTTTCACTTTGGCCAAAAATAGGGCTTTATACCTCTATGTTTTCCATATAACAAAGGATAAAATTGGCTCTGGAGAGATGATTACAAATGATGAATATTAAGTATACAAGCCTCATAGTATGTTGTCTGTGTCCTTACCTCAGTTTTGACATGATGAGTCTTTCTAATCAAAGGAAAATTATGCTTTTTGGATGCTTCTCCTTTCAGTTGTCTATCCATTGGCAATGCACCAATTTATAACGTAAAAATGTTGAAGTCAAGAGTTGCCTCTCTTATTTGAATAGGTGGCAAAGCAGAAGAGATTTCTCCCCTTTCGTTGGCTTTTAAAGAACTAGATATTTCCAGGAGAAGAGAGACACAATGTTAGCAGCAGCAAAACTTAAAACATGATGTGGGATGATTTCTGAATGCTATAACCACCACTGACCTCTCAAAAAAATGGAATGAGATGTGACAAAATTGGCTGTGTTTGAAGTTTTCTTTGAATTTGAGGACTGAAAGGAAGAATTTCAGTAGTTGAGAAAACAATTTCTGCAGCATCTCTATAGACTGAAGAAAATTGAAAGTATGCAAGTACAATAAGAAAACAAGTGGTAAGGAATACATTCTGAATTGTATTTGGTGAAGAATGTTCAGGCTGTGAATAAGAATAAAGAAATTACAGGGTACGATGTCTATTAAAGGATCAAAGAGTAACAGACTAAGTTGTGAAATATAGTATAAATATAGACAGAAGAAGATTAAAATGGAGAATTAGTGATCAGAAGCTTCTGGGAGGAGAGATTGTGGAGCATTCTTTGTAGAAATTATAGAAAGCAAATGCAAGAGAGAAAACAGTAAAAGGGAGAGGCATTTATTATGCACAAAAAGAATGGGACACCTGATAAATGTTTGACATGAGCTATTCTTTGAGGAGTGCTTTGCATCTGCTTTTTTAGTTCAACATTCAGCAGAGATTATGGCAGTTAAAATCCTGTGAAATGAAGTCTGAATTAATGGGTTTGGAATAAATATGACCTCTAATGATTGCAGGGTGTTTCCTTAGCTGGTAGCAGGTCAATGGAAGAGCTTTTCTTGCAGAAGCAGGCAGGTAGCAAGTCTGTGGAAGGTCTCCAAGCCTCTAGAAGAACAGGAAAGTAGCAAAGGCAATGGTAGTACTATTATAGTACAAAGCCGCAACCTCTTCTTTTAGCTGATGGAGGGGGACGCGTTGTGTTCATCAACACAACAAAGCCTCTTCCAAATAATTTTTTCAGTCTGGATGGAAATCATGGCTGTATGTATAATCTCCATACCTATTCAGATATGGAAGAAAAGAACAATTTTGCCCAGCAATGTCAGTGGTTTTCTGAGCAAAGGAGCTCAATTCCTTGTTTTGACCTAAGGGAGAGAGTTTTAAGCCAGCTGGTGGACAGCTAAGAACAGCCAGGTATTTGGAGACAACTTCACAAACAAGAGACTAGCATGGGAGAAACATCAGAAGTGTGTTTTGTCTGAGATTTTAGTAAGTGAAGCATGGAAGGAGTCAACATTTCACTAGTGAATGAAGGATGGAGTTAAAGGAGGAGAGTGGGACAGACGTGTTTGCAATAACTGAAGAGAGACTAACAGCAAGAAAGGAAAGACGTAGTAAAATACGATCATCAGTTAATAATTTTGTCTTGGAAATTGACATCCTTTTTGGTGGGAACAGTAAATGCAGAAGGAAAGGATGACATTTATAAACACAGACCCCACAACAATACAAAGACTGTTCTTCTGGTCAGTCTGAAAAGGTAAATCCTACAGAAACATACACCTCTATTTGCAAGTGAGGTTTCCAGACTCATGGGAAGGGTATAAAGAGGACAGGCTAGTTTAGTGTTGACTACAGCACAGACAGTTTATCGTGGTCAATCATTGTTCAAATATCCATATGCCAAAAATAGACTGAAAACTAAGTGACCATGCCAGGTCTGTGCTGGAGATGAAATAAAGGGAGCAGGTGTGTATGACCACAGCTTCAGCTGAATGGAGAAAAAAGTCCTTCAGTTGATCACATTAATTCATCAATGTACAACAGATTCGAAGACAGAAAAGTTTGCCCAAAGGTGTGTGTTTGGTTTTTAGGATTTTTTTCAATGCCTTATCTTGAACTAAATAAAGCAGTTTTTTTTCTTTAACATCAAGCACTTAGTGTCTACATGAGTGACATTCACTGCTCGCCACAACTGTTGCTAAGCTGCCTTGTTTCTCCTTGTGAATGGAAATATCTCTAAGTTGTAAGCCTGAGCACCTAGAGAGAGACTTCAGAAACATTTTTTTAGCCATGTTTTTGTTTTTGTTTTTGTTTTTGTTTTTTTGCAAGTAGCAAGGTTCTGTTTACAGAACTACGTAAAAGGTTCTGAAGAGAAGGACAAGTTAAGGGAACACAAGTAAAAACAAAAAGCTTTTGCAATATGAAAGAAAGCATGGGCTTTTGGTGTGGTTGTCTAACTTTTGAGGAAAAACCAGCTAGTGATGTGGTTTGAGGAAATCACATGCAATTTTATTTCGGTAATAATCAGCTATCTGAAATAATACAGGCTTTCAAAAGCACTGACAGTCATGGACAGTAATCAGAGCCTTGCCAGTTCCCTGTGGAAGAATGCAGATTACCATTTCCTAACTGACTGTGTGCTGTAGAAGTAGTTTGGCAAAAATATTTTGGCTGAAAGAAAGGGTATGTTCTCTGCCTTCATGATGATTGAGCATCCTTACAGCAATTGTCCTCTAAATAGTGAATACTGCTGTTTATTCCTGTTAGACAGATGGGAACCTGGAACACAGAGTGTTATGGGGCCTCGGATCACTGGGAATATGTGATGGGTGACTTCAGCGCAAGAGTGCTAAATCCTGAGTGCCCTAACGACCAACTAGACTTTTTTTTTTTTTTAAACATTCATTAACCATCCCTCATGGGCACTTTTAAGAAATATATAATGAATACATAGATTTAAAAAATTCGGTGTTATCACGGGAAAAGTAGAAAACTATAAGCAAAAAAAAATTCAAACAAAAAAATCCACTGGGATTTTGTATGTATCTAGCAGGTGTTTCCTTTCTGTATGTGAATAAAATGCAAATTTCCTTCTTGATATTGGCTAAGACTGCTGCAGGTCTCACTTTCTGCCAGTGAAGAATTACATTGCTTCAGGTAGAGAGACGAATGTTACCTTGTCAAATATGGGAACAGGCCATCCGTGCAAGTCAGAAATAGATTATTGGCTCCACGTGACAGTGAATGGCACGAGACATGCTCAAGCTGGTTTACTCTGTTGTATCTGAAATCATGTAATGACGCTGTACTTTCCGAGAGGACAAGGATTCAGTCCTCTTTCAGATCGGATAGGATACTATCATATCTTGTCTCCAAAATGAAAATTTGAAAACTGTATTATTAATTATAACAAAGGGCAACATTAGTTCTCAAGTTTGTGTAAGCCTTACTGTGTATTATTTTTCTGCTGTGCAGATGATAAAAAATAAATGTAAAGCTTATCAAATGGGGCAGCCAAATGATATGGATTGTTTATCAGCCTCTCCTGTGACGCCAGCAGCGTCAGGAACATCTCTTTGCCCTCTCAGTGCACAAATGGCACGCTCCGATTGCTGCCTCCTCTAGGATAGGAAAACTACACGCTAGTTGGGGGAGTTTTGCCCATCAGCATTGAAAGATGTGGAGGAAGCAGAGTCTGTTAGCTAGTCTAAGTCTTAAGCCTAAATTTAGTCTGAAATTTTATGAAAGTTAAAGGCATCAGCCAAATTCTTGTAGAAGTTACTTAACCCAATATTCCATTTTCTGCATCATCAGAGAATGCAAAGTTTGTACTCTGTAATTTGTATAGAAACTAATTGAAGAATACTGTTCTCCTTTTCAAGTGAGATCTTAATTCTTTATTTCAACAATGCATTTAAAGCTATATCATCATGAGTACAAATCGTTAGAAACTTGAGGTTTAAAAACCCCCTTTGTTCATGGAGTTCTAAGACTTTTTTTTTTCTTTCCCCTTAGTATTCGAAATATCTCTGCTGTTGACTTTGTGCATATCTTTAAATGATGTTGGCTAGTTTGGGTAGTCAGTTATGTTGATTATCTATATTGGCTTGGCTGTATAGATTTTTCTGTGATTTATCAGTCTCTTCAAGATGCAAGTCCACTTGAATCTCTGTCATGCTACTGGAGAATAGAGTTCTGGGGTAGTTCAGCACTTTCAGGAGTACTTTGAACTCCTGTCACTGTGCTTGTGGCTTGATGAGGCAAAGGACCTGGTGATGATAAAAAGGTCTTGCTCTTCTTCCTTGTGCTTTTGGGGGCTTGCTTTTGTTGCTTGTGCTTTTTGAGCTGCATTGGAAAACTGATCTGGTTTCCTTTAGCATGAATGAATAAATACATGTAAAAACTTGCCATGCAGGACAAGGACAGGAGAGGAGCGGGAGCACATAGGGAACTCTTTAACATGGTGTTGCCAGCGAAGCCCCTGCATCCTATCCAGGCAAACGTCGTTCTACTGATCAGCTGTGCAGCGGTGCCGAGACTGCTGCAGTAGCTCGTTTGATTTAGATAAATGTATTGTTTAGTACAGATGGTCTTATTTCAGATGCAGTATTTCACAATGCCCCTTGAGAAAAAGTGGCTGAAGGAGTTACCATGCTCATTCAGTCCAGCCCTCCACAGCCGCAGGTCACTCTGTAGAGTATATCTAGCCACTGAGGGTTTACTGACCATCTCTATACCTTTTTTCTCTCCTCCCACTGTAAAAGTACATACAAACCCCTGCAACATCCCATGACAAGCTTATGGTATTTGGATCAGAAGACAAAGTATCACAAAACAGCTGAGTGCCAGAAAAAGAGTGTGAGAAAAAAGCAGTTACCAAACTTGTTGGTTGCTGGTGTCTGCAGTGCTAAATAACTTGGCAAAAAAATGAGATGGGAGCCACAGTACTAGAAAAGACTGACTGATGAAATATTTCTATTGGCAACCATCCTAGTGTATTTCTAGCCTGAAATTCTTGTTGGTAGGTATGCCTCGGAGATTTCCCCTTGCAAATATAGTTAGTTGCTCGACTTCCCAACTCATTCATTTTCTGATGAGTCCCAGAATAGCATACTGCATCTTTGAATCGCTGGAGGCTTTCTGCTGCATCTGAGAGGACACTAAATGAACAAAAGTGAATGTAATGATTTTGGCCCCTAGTCAATAAAATACTCAATCATCACATGTTTTAAGCTAGATACTTGTTTATGTACCTTTCAGCTTTAATTTTTTGTTTGCATCAATGTATGTGTGCTTTAGTATTTCAGCTGTGGTATGTGACACCAGTAGCTGAAAGTGCATTGTTTATCTGTTCATATTTTTATGCACGCACACGAGACTTAGATGTATAAGGTATCTAAGACAAATACACTTTGTACGCCTGTAAATACTGATCGAAAGAGAATGCTGTGATTAGATAGCTTACAGTTGCATTTTCTTTGAAGTTGTCTAAATAAAACCAGCTCTGATGTGTTATTTCAGGTAAATTGCTCCTTAAATGTAAGATTGTCACATTTGTGTATAGTCCAAAAACGGAGAGGAAAGTTTGAGAATGGTAACCAGATTAATACTGTTAAAACATGAGGATGCTATTTTTAGAAGCATTCTTACTGGCAATTAAAGAAGAAAAAAATAAAGCTTGACCAAACTTAAGCCTGTTTCATCACTCTGGTAATATACTTATGTGGGGTATTTTCAGCCTTATTATTGTGGTACATACATTTTTGGCTGTGCTTAATTTTTCTGCACCCCTTTATCAGATATTACAAAACTGGACTCCTAGCTTTAGTTATCTTCCTTTTTCTTCTGAGACATAGAAAGCTTGGCTAATAAACTATTTGTGAACCATACGTGCGCTTTTTAGTTGTCCAAGTTTACTGTCTCCACTTTTTTTCTGGAATTCTGGCAGAGGTAAGGAGAGGAGATGGAAAATACAACTAAGTTGTGATTTATTTATTCATTCCTGCGGACATAGTCCACGAGTGATACCTGTTACCTTGAACAGTCTAGCTTTTGTCGCTGGTTACTTTTAGCCAAAACTGCCACTCAGCCTGCGTACATTATTTTGTGGGCTGCTGAAAACAAATTCAATTTTTCGTGGACTAAGGATAAGTCTTTAATTGCATTAGTTTCAGATTTAAAATGAAAAAAAGAAAAAAAAAATTCCAAATCTCAGGGAAATGTTTATAGTTATTTCCTTGGCAACTGCTTTAACAAGGAGGGGACGGGGCTGGAAATGAAGTGCAACCATAACATACACAGGCCCGTCCATCCGTGAGTGATGACTGATGAGGGACCTGACTTGTTTAGAATCTCTGATTTGTTGACCTGAAAGGTTTTGGTTTTCCTCCCATTATCACCTGTCCTCCTGTCCTGTTCTCTCATCTACCAATCGACAGAATATGAAGTGCATAGACGATTGCCGTAGAGCTATGCTATTTTTAGAACAGGCCCTGACCTCTAGTTTGATCCTACATTGTGACCGCTCAGAAGCTTAAGCTCATCTAAAATAGTCTGTCATCTCTGCTTGTGGCATAGGGATTCCAGCATTTGTGAGTTATTTTTCATTTATTAATGCATTTTTGGAGTGCCCTTTCCCAGCAGCTCTTCGGATTGAAGTGAATATAAGAGCTTTCCTCTCCCAGTCTCTTTGCAAGATATCAATGACCTGATTAGAGTTGATTAGAATGGGAGTCTTGTCTGAACATGGATTCAATGTATGTTCTTCCTGGTTCCCCATGCTTTCGATGCAGATTATCAGTTCTGTCCTGTGCATTTTTTTTGCCATTGCATAGCAGTTTGACGCTCAGAACAATTTGGCAGTTCTTTTGTGAACAGTTCTCCTTCCACAAAACTGTGGGGTCTTGGGACCAGCCTTGTCCCTTTGTCCTAGAGAGCTTGAGCACTTGCCCCTTGCTACCAAGAAGAGCCAGAGATGGGGTGGCCGAGGGACGTGTGGAAGCAGCAGCTGCAGGTACCCACATCTGCCTGCTGAGCTGTGGCTTTGCTGGGTGCTTCCTGTACCCTCCCTCGCCACTTACTTCATCCCTTCTATGGGACAGACTGCCTACCAAATTAAGATTGTATGATTTGGCTAAATGAGACTGAAGTATGGATAAAAGCCTCGTTGGGGCCAATTCTGGCCTTAGGAATACCAATTGGATACCCGTATTTACAGCAGTCATGTTTGTGACGCATTTTGGCAGTATCACAGCGTGTTGTAAAGATATTTTCAGTTACAGTAAGTAGCCGCATTAAGATTTTCAAGGTGGTTTACTTAGCTGGAGGGAGAGGTTATATTTAGTTGAAATGTGTTGTAATTTTCCTTTCAGAATTATGAAACCTTGCTTTCAATTGTATTTTGATTTATTTTCTCTTTTGCAGCGTATAAATTTGTTGCTTGCTCAAGGAAAATTAAGATCATACTGCTCCTAGGGAGAAATCCTGGTTTTATTTAAGTCAGGCAAAACAATTACAGTTCACCCACTAAAGTCACAGTTTCATCCTTTTAACATTGCCTCAAAATCACTGGCACAGTAAAACCAGCTCCCAAGCTGATGTATCGATAACATTTGGTTCTTTATAAAGATGAGGAGGAAAGTTAGATGAAAACTGTAACATTTGGAAAAAACCAGGAGACAGCCAGGACAGAACTTCACTGCCGTCCTGGTCCAGCTAACCAGGAGGGTTTCGTGTGGTTTCATAACAACATTATTGACCGGCATGAGATGTGACCTTTTCATGGCACAGTAGCGGTCAACTTGTTCCTGCTCTGAGAGGCATGTTTGTGCACGTAACGCTGTTTCTCCACTTGAATGCTCCCCGGGGAGGGATGGGGGAGCTGGGAGAGGGGGGAGATCCCACAGCTCAGCGCGTGGCCTGGCATCTCAGGTCCGTTCCTGGGCCCGCACATTAAAGAGGGCCCTTTTTTGTGCTTTATGTAAAATATTTTTTCTTGGCTAAACTTCCAATGGCTTGTAAGGGCAGTTCTCTAACTATATTAATTGTTTGATATTTAAGAAAAACTCTCCTTGCTTAAAAATTTAATAGAGAAATTGTTGTCCTAATCTGCATAGGTGACTTTATAGTGTGGTTGTAGCACGTTACGTAAAAGCCACCTAGTCCATGACTCCAAGCCTGGATTTAGAAAGACCCTACTTTTGAGATCTAATTATTTGACTTAAAAGGGCAGCTTTGAGTAGCAAAACAGAACAAAAAAATGGGTTTTGTTTTGTTTTTCACAAAGACTTTTTTTTTTTAAAGATGTTTACAGTGAACTCCATTGTGCCACTCTTGTAAAAATTGCCATATCTCACAGGAAAATAAACATATTTTGGATTTTTTTTTAAAAAAAAAGGAACACACCTCTGCTTTCCACGAGAGGGTGATTTAAAATAAGAACACTATTCCTGATGTAGGAAGAATTATTCTATTTAGTTCTTATTATTCCTATCAGTTAAGCAGTAATTCTTACTAGTTCTTAGTAGCTTCAGAGGTACCCCTGTGATCACCAAGTCTGACCTGTATAACTTGGGGTCCTACAAAACCTTCCTTACATTTGGTCTATAGAGGTGTTAGAGCTTTCTTTCCAGAGATGTTGCTGCTTTTGATGTAAAGCTCATTTATAAGTTGCTGCAGTGGTTAAAATGTGTGCCTACTACTTGCTTTAGTTTTTCTAATTGATGGATTTTTCTTAAAGCCTTGTTTCTTAAAATACAGAGCATTTTACTACATCACTGAATATCTTGCCCTGTGTATATACAGACAGTGCCAAGCCACCTCGGAACTTCTTCAGTAAACTTAGTATCTCAGGTCTTTGAGTTTCTAGTTTCCAAACCGTTTTTTTTTTCTTATGGCATGTCTATCCATCCTCAGTTTTTCAGCATTCTGTTTCAGGTATCTATACAGGAACAAGTTACAGTATCCCAAGAATATTCTCTTTGATATATGGATATCACCTCACTACTGTTACTCAATATAACCTTGTTTATATATCCAAGGATTTTATTAGCCTTTTTGGTCCCAGGGTAATCCTAGGAGCTCATATTTAGTTGGCCGTCTTCTGCTGTGATCCTAAATCCTTTGCATAGCCATTGGTTTTCACAGTATGGCTCTCCAGACAGCAAGCATGGCCTACATGTCTTGGCTTAAATCCAAAAAAGCACTTAAACCCAGGCATATATTACAAGCTAGAGATGGTGTTCCTCTTGGTTCTCCAGCCGTAGGGACTTAGTAGTCTGTCATCCAGGAACTCTCAATGTCCAGGTCGGTTGATCTGATCTACCAGACTACCCGGCATCAGGAAATCCTGTGCAAAACGCTGTGCGAGGGTACAGTGTATCTGCTGAGTATATGTGCAACAGGCTTGAAATGCCTGAAGTACACTGAACGTATTGCAAGCTGTCACAGGTAACGTATTGCAACCTGCCATGGGTTATGTGCTCCAGGGTTGCTTTATGTCCATCCCAGTGTGTCTGGTGCAGCAAGACGTGGCAGATGCAGTGCACGTATGCACTAGAGTCTCTCTAAGAAAGCTGGGCATCAACATGGAAGGGTCACTAAATCTCGTATTGCTCATCTCTCTACTTGCCTCATTAATGGCATAAAAGGGGCAGAGTGCTTTGCTGGTCAGAGGCATTTATTTGTCAATAGCCGACGTTGCTTTTGGCTATATGGCTTGTGTTGTTTGTATGCAATTTACCTCAGCCTTGCCACAAAATAGGGAGATTTTAGTTCCAACCTGATAAATAACTGTGTCAGCAGAATAATTCAATTTCATATGTATTTCCTAAGCTAAATATTATTTATTTATTTGATAGCTCTCTGTGTGTTTGTTTTTTTTAAAAAATTACTTGAGCTTTGTGATTCAGGAAAGTACCCTTGAATTTATGAAGCCCTGAAGCATATGATTAACTTTAGCCTTGTGCTTATAATCAAGCATGTGTTGTTGAGGTGTTGTCCTGAATCTAGGACTTAATTTTGAGTAGACTTATTTATGTGAATGGAAAGGCATATTTTAAGAGCAGAAAGAAGTGATAAGTCGTGAACCAGTGCCAAAACCCCTGAGCTAATTTGCATGAGAAAGATGCGAGACTCTCTGTATTGTTCTATGTGAGATGGTAGAGACCCGTACATTTATCTAGCATAGCACTCCTTATCCTCAAAACTTTGTATTACTCTCCCATTGTTTGTCACAAAATCCCCTAAAGCTACAGATATGCCTTTCTTTGACCCAGAAAATTCCTTTGAAGCTTGCATTAAGCTTAAACACGTTCAGAATCACAGTTTTCGCCTCACTTGGAAAACGCCCGTCATGTAGTTTCACGGAACTGCAGAGCAGCAGCAACATGTATTCCTGCACAGGCAAAGCCAAAGGCTTGCTACGCAGAAAACTAATCAGAGACATTCCCGCACTACATCTTTCCAACCAGAGCACGTGGATTCAGTGATCCATTTTTACTCCCCTGGGGGTTTGGAATATGGTTCCTTAGTTCCAGGAGAGAGCAGAACCAAACTGCTTGAGCATCTCCCCAGATTTCCTTCTGCTCCCAAACCATCTGCCACTCTGTGGTAATAATCTTCTGCTGTTCGTTAACGTAGTTAATCCTCTAGCATAAGCTGTAGTAATTTATGCTGGATGTGTGGGTTTCACATGGCACTAATGGTACCTAATGAACTGTGGCCACAGAAACATCTGTTCTATACAATAGTTAATTTTTTTTCTTATTTTAATCCTGGTGATTAGATATACAAAAATAGTTAGGAGCTCTTTAGGCTGCAGAGATTAGAACTCAAAACTTGAGTACAGAAATAGGCCAGATTTAATATTACCCCTACAACCTTAATTTAGCTCCCACTTGTTTATGCATTGTTGGATATTGATGCATGTTATTACCTGATGCTTTTTCACAGAATACTTGGCAAATGAAAAAGGGGCTGAAGGAAGGTTGAATGGGAGACCTGTAAGACTGCGGTATCCTAATTTAAGCATACAACTAGAAGCTAGAGAACATGTCTTTATTTAATTTTGTATGTAATATTTATATGATACAATTGAGCAATATGGCAGAAGAACCTATGCAAGAATTCATTTACAAGTAAGAAAACTGCAAAAGCTGAAACTAAGCTATTAATATTAATGAAGGCTATGCTCCAGAATAACATGAGTGAGAAATGGGATATGCTAAAAACAAACAGTAATATACTGCTTGTACTTAACAAGGAAAGTAAGAAAAGTGCTACTTAATTATAATGTTGCAGAGTTAATAATGCAGTAGAAATCTTAGCTCTTTCTAATTTGAGTGCTTAATTTCTCAGTCTTAATCTTGCACTAATGTGATTCCCAGATTTAATTTCCTTATATTTATTTGTTTTTAGCAACTCAGAAGGCAAATAAGAGGAACCCCTGTAATGAGATCTTAGTGCTACTAACATGCCTTATATTTTCTATAAAGTTGCTGATTGCATTTAGAGGCACCTCAGCAGCGCTAAATCGTTTCAACAGTTTACTCTACCTCCAGTATCATTAAAGTTATCCAAGTTTAGGAAATGCATTTGAAAAAGCAGAACAAAAAAACTCATGTTCCTGTATGAAAATGTCACCTTATAACATGCATAGCTTCAAAAATAAAAACCAGATTTTCTTCAGGCAAGAACCCTTTATCCTTTCCCTGCGGGACTGTAAAGGAGCTATTTAAACCCATGTGATCGTGCAGTTAAAGGCTGGGCTGACTCAGCAAAGTGTTTAACTATGTGCTTGAATTCTATTGTGATCGATAGAATTTGAGCATGTGCTTAAATATTATGTTGAAAAGGGATAGATTTACGCATGTGTTTTAAAGCTAAGTGTGTATCAAAGTAGGCCCATAATACGTTGAAGCAAGTCGGAAGTATTCAGGTTGTAAAAGCCCTACTTTGGGGTGACTGACTTAATAAGTAAAATATTTTAATATAATTTTTACATATAATCTAAAATATAATGCACAATGCTGTAGTTATTATGGTCTGTGAATTAGCTAACAGGATAGTTTGTGTCTGTCAGTTTAAAATACATACGCCAAAATTAAAAACACTTGTAGCTAAATATCTGAATGTACATTTCTACTCTTGAAAACAGTTTGCTTTTATTTAGTTACTGAAGTATTTGAAGTCAGTCAGAGCTGTGAATGCTATCTTTACAATGCAGCTGCATATGTAAGAAGTTATAAACACATATGGGTACCTAATACTGGGATCCCACACTCCAGCTTTTCCGTGTTCTGACCTGTTTTTAACTTATTCCTCCGGTGTTTCCCTGTAATATGAGACTTGATTATTTTGAGGCACTGAATCACTAAACAGGGTCATGCTCTGGCTGGCTCAAGGGCATACACAATTCCACTTTTTTATTTACTTCTGTCTATAAAAAGCTTTTTCTGTGTTAGAGAAGATTTCTGTTTTTACCGGTGATCCCCCTTGCATTCATGTTAAACATCTTCTGCCCTGCACTGTCAAAGTGCCGCGTATTTCCCACAAAACATTTGGGTTGAATGTTCATGATACCAAATTGTTAGCTGTCAATAGTACGATGGTGCGTGTGATGTTTGTCCCCTGTCTTGCACTGCAACACCCTACCTGTCGCTGTGCTGCCACTGCCGTGTCCCTGCCCCTTTGCAGAGCTGGTGTTCACTGTCTGCAGAGCGTCACCGCTTCCTCGGGAGGAGTGCTCCCAGCAAAAACTGGGAGAAGGGAAGAGAGGAGGCAAGACGAGGGGGCTGTCGAGCAGTAATAGGTGCTAACTTGAGGATCCTACAGGGAAAACACGACACCAGACCTGCTGGTGACAGATGGGATACACCTGTCTTGAAGGGGGAAAAGGATCTTTGCACAGGAGTTAGCAGGGCTCATTGAAAGAGCTTTAAACTAGATTTGAAGGGGGAAGGGGATAAACCCAAGCTTGCTAGAGATAAGCCTGGGGATGGCATGCCAGTGTTTGAGGGATGGTATGCTAGTGAGGTCGTTTGGTCTGCCATCTCAGTGGAGGTAGGGAACGGAGAGCCATGCAGCAGCAAAGGCACAAAGGTTCTTGATGGGTTAGAAACCATGGGAATGCCTGAGGACAGTCACATAGGAATTA
>VXBL01010538.1:3834-14992 GCA_013400195.1 Aramus guarauna
TGTTCAACCTGGAGAAAAGAAGGCTCAGAGGGGTCTTACCAATGTGTGTGAACACCTGACAGGAAGGAATGAAGATGAGCGAGCCAGACTTCTCAGTAGTGCCCACTGACAGGACAAGAGGCAATGAATAGAAATTAAAAAGACATAAATCCCATCTGAACACAAAAGCTTTTTAACTGGGAGGGTGGTCAGACACTGGAACAGGTTGCTCAGAGAGGTTTTGCATTTTCCACCTGTGCAGATACTCAAAACCTGACTGGACATGGTCCTGAGCAACCTGCTGGAGCTGACACTGCTTGAGCAGCAAGATTGGGCTGGGTGATCTCAGGACATCCCTTCCAACCTCAACTGTTCTGTAATTCTCTGTGCATCCCTCATGTGCCAGTATATTGCAGTAATCTTCAGCTCAGCATTCTCACAGAAGCTGGTAATGTTGATCCTTCTCAAACCTTAACTCTTTAGTGATTCTCTTACATGTATTTATTGGAAGGCTGAACTTCTCTGCTGTTGTTTGACACAGAGCTAGCAGATACAGGAGTCCACTTAACATTTCCACTCCACCCTTATTATTTATGCTTCAGTTTTAGTCAGTCCAGTTGTATCTTGTAACATGTACAAGCCACAGCCTGTGACACCAAATAGACACCAATTTCCTTAATAACTTTTTAATTGTTCTCAAACACATAGAAAAAAAATCTTTGCATGTCAAGATTCACCAAGGTGATGTGAGTGCACTGCCATCTGCTGGAACTGACAGGCCAGCTTTAAGCTTGTTCATTTAGCCCACAGAAAGAGGTAGATGTCTATGGCTTAGCTAAGCCTGGCTTGCTCACTAGCCTTTGTTGCAGTGAGTTTGTTAACACACAGGTTTTGTATCCACGGTGAAGTAAGTTGGTTTTCTTTTTTAGATGATTCCTCTGCTTGACTTCCCTGTCCACCTGCTTCCTCAGGTGCAAGGTTCTGAATCAGCTGAGGCTGGAGTTGACTGTGGTCATGCTCAGTTGTTACCCGGTGTGTGCTTACTGGGTAAGATGGGGGGACGAGATTCTGGGATGATTCTGGAAGGTGAGCAGGATTTCTGCCTGGATTAAGGAGCACTTTGCTTTGGATTTGTAATGGGAATAATTGAGACTTGAAGATAGTGGGATTTAAATCAAGCCTTTAGAAGTAGTGTGTTCATACTCAGTGGGAGACATTCACAGATGCCATGAGATAGTTGGCATTCAAACCCTAAAGAGAATTAACAGCCGTATGCCAAAGAGATACATTTTTCTCTTTGGCATACTTACATAGGAACCCCTTTTTTAAATGAGTTGCTTGAGGCATAGCTCTTCTGGTGGAGGATGGACCTGAACCTGCATTTACCACAATGTTGGTATTTTACTGCTGAGCTACTGACTGAGGGGGAATCCTGCTCCTCCTTTGAGTGAAACTTATCTGTATTCAGACCATATTTACCAGACTGGGGTCCACAGGAGAGAGAACTGCCTCTTTTGGTTCAGTTCCCAGATGGCTCAGCCTTGCTCCTTCAGCAGCTCCTCTGTTCCTTTTGAGCAGACAACAGAAGGTACAAGGAGCCTAGGCATTGGGGCTTTAAGTGTCTTTATGAATAACTGGCAGCTGAGGATGGGTTTAAGGGAGAGAAAGTTTTGACTTTTATTATGTTTGCAGATTTTAGTAGAGCAAGTCCCATGGGATTTTGCCAACAGAAATGAGTGCTAAAGAAATTTAGGCACTTGTAGTTGGATGGGGGTTTTGTGAACACCAGCCACATTTAAGTGTTGGTTTTCAGTTGATGTCTGAGTTTTTTTAGAATCTTGCAAAATTAGTCATTTGTGCTTGCCTGATCCTTCTCCAGTAATATAAATGTAAGTTTCACCTGCCCTTCAACAAATGCACCAAGCCTTTTTCTTAGTAAATTTGTGATATACATACACACTGTTTATACCACAGTTCTTCAAGTACAGAAAGTTATGCCAGTGGGTTTTTTTTCCAATTGTTTAAAGTCTGCACAAACTAGAGAAGTGGTCTAAGAAGAAACTGTAATTCAATACAGCCAAGTAAGAAGTAGTCAGTACTTAAGAAGCAGCAATTGGCTGCAGAGGTGCAAGATTGGAAACAGCAGACTGAGGAATAATTTTTCAGCAAAGAATCAGGGATTTATAATGGCATAGAAACTGAACATGAGTCAATGCTGTCTGCCCTTTCTATTTTATTGTGTGTGAGCTTTATCAAAATTATGTTACCAGTGGTTAAAAGATTCTTGCACTGCCCAGTAGTGCCACTTGCTGGCAGCAGGAATCTAAAAATGTTTTGAGAGAGATTTTCTTTAGATCCTGTACTACTAAGCAACAGCACAATTATATACAAAAGTTATCTAGATAAAATATGTTTTAGGTCTGCAGAGGCGTCTGATTTTCTCCTGCAGAAGCATGTGAAACAGAGATAGGGAAAAAAATGAAAAAGCTATTAATTGGTATAAAAATGGGTGTATATGCTGAAAGCGGCTCAAAGTGATTAGAAAAACAGTAGCAGTGTTACTGTTCTGAGAACAGTTATGGTTTTGTGGTTCTGTATTCAGTGTGGAAACTCAAACGTGCAGCCTCTAAGCATACTCCTAAGGTTTTGAACTGAAGCTTGTGAGGCATGAATGCGCCATACCTATGTGGGATCCACATAAACACATAATGAAAACTCATATATTGTGTTTTACTAATTACGCTTTTTTGTGTTATTGTGAGTATGTTCACTTTTATTATTTCTGGGTGAGAGAAATTTTTAATGGCTTTCTTTTAAAGCCATCTAACACCCTCAGATCATTAGCAATGGCATAATATCTTTGACTTTATAACAGATTTATAAAGTCTCGCTTAGTCTGGATTTTCACTGCTAGGGAAGTCAACAGCTGAAGTGCTCTGCTTTTAAAGCTGAGACCTCAGTCTAACACTTGTTAAGAAATTGCGTGAGTTCTTAGGGAAGGCTTTAGGTCTTGTAGTTTGTGCAAAAATTGTAAATAAAATATATGTGCATACATGGATGACTTCTAAAATGAATGTTAATTACATGCTTTTTAGAAAGAGTTGTTCGTTCCTTTTTGTAATTTGTTTTTTTTTAATGTTTAGATTTCACAGAAATTAAGTAATGAAGATCTCTCTCCAGAAATAAGCCTCTCTCTGAACGCCCCTCTGGAGGATATAATATTGGTTCCAATGGAACAGACACCACAAGATAGGTTTCTGCCTGTTTTAGAAGATTGCCAGAGAACCTGTATGACCATCATTGACACAGATAACACAGTGAAAGAACATTCCCCTAATTATGATACAGATCTTTCACTGACATCCCCAGGGAAGATTTTCATGGAAGCATTCACTGAACAGAGTATAGAGACTGGTAAATTTGAAATCAGTGATTTGTTGAGATCCCTCAGTGATTCTGAGACTCTTAAAATGATAAACCCATTGCCTGATGAGTGTCAGGGTTGTGCCTTTGACATTGATCCATCAGCAGATGAGAGCAGTGATGCCCTGCCAGCACAGCTTGTGACAGCTCTGAATGCCTTGTCAGGATCTGTAGTACAACCTGTCACTCCCGTAGTGCCAGATGAGAGACAGCTTAACACCGAGGGAGAGCAGTTAAATTCAGAACCCAGTATTCCCCAGTTAGATGACGACTGTACACAAATAACAAACATGATTCAGCCTCAACTTTCTACAGTTCAGGTGGAAGAAATAAAAGCCTTGCAGAGGACGACAAATGAGCAAGTATATACAGTTTAATTAATATTTGAAAATTTATGTTTATCATAAAATATTTTATAGAATAACCAAATTACTTGGAGATGTGAATCTTAGTGATGAGTAAATAGGCATCGATAATTTACATGTTTAATACATTTCAGTTGTTTTTTATTTAAAAGTCCAGTAGTTGTTTTCTGTTTTGATACAGCCATCTTATGAAAATAGCTGAGCTTGCTGGGATGTGAGATCCTAGTAAAGTTACTTCAGTGACTGAAGTGGAACTCTAGAATCAGCATGGGAGTTTCAAAAACTCTAGGTCCCCCTGTACATCTTCTATGTCTCGTGTTCTCTTCAAGGAAAGTTCCAAAACACTATTCTGTTATTTCATTGGAGCACGCTGACATATACCAGCCAATTCCAACTCTAGCTTCCTACCCCATCCGATTCTATCTGCAGACTAGAGTATGCTGTTTTCTGCTGTCATAGTTCTCACTGCTGTAGCATACAAATGCTTTGCAAGTATTACAAAAGAAATTATACCCATGTCTTTCCTGTAGACTAGAAAGATAACTTATGGGGATTTCTTACACATATATTTAGAATTGCATTTATTTTGTTTAGTTCTGCCTATGCGAGACTTACTGAAAAAATTGAGGCATGGTTTTGTGTTCATGTCCTCCCCTGAAGAAACCTGTATGTATGGATACAACATATGATCCCTCTTTCTGTTTTCTTCTCTTAACCTGGGCTGTTCTCTCTACAATGTTATGTCCTGTGCTGTAAAGGTGATCTGAAATAGGTAATTTGGATTCAACAACACAAATTCAAAAATTGGGAGAAGAACATGAAGGGAAAGCAATGCTATAGTTCGGGTTATAATAAGGGAAAGAGAAGAACACATAGGAGATGTGTTTATGCTGTGGAGTATAGTAGTCATCCCTTGTAAACCTGGAATCAGATTCTCTGTTCTGTGTTGTCTTTGAATAACCTGGAGCTGCAAATCAATGAGCAGCCATTTAAGGTGGTTTTAGAGCCTCTTTGCTTCCCCACAATGGCATAAAGCATGCAAAGACTATGAGTTAATTCTGATTTTGCTGGTAGTATTAACTGAATGTAACAGTACATAATAAAATGTACCACAAAGGTAGCTAATTTCAAGGTGCTGAAAGGTCTCTAGGCTAATTGCCTCAGAACCGTAGCAACTTACAAAGCTCTTTCAGTGAAGCGTTGATTTCTGAAATTTGTAGCAGAGCTGTGTGAAGCCTAATGTATAAATTTACTCAATATTGCAGTTAAGATTGCGAAGCAGGGTCCTATGAAAATGAGGATCTGTAACCTCTTGTCAATTAATAATTGATTTTAGCTATTTTTGTGCCTCCATCTGCTGTTCTTGAAGGCAGAAAATAGGGAGGCAATTTAATGAAGAAAAAATCCCAGTTAATTTTTTAGTAACTGTTGCACTCTAACAGTATATTGTTCACCTTGGTCTTTTCTCATCCTTGTTTCTTGAGAGTATCCTTGCTATGGTGAAACAAGTAACCAAAAAGGGGAGCCTGTACAAAAAGGTAGATGCAGTTGGGATGCTGGATAGCCCATTTATTTTAATATATGGTCCCTTATAAAGCAAGTGACTTTTTTTTCTCTTTGAAATGTTTTCTTCTTCTTCTCTAACCCTCCTCCCATAGCAGATGTGATGCCATGGGAAGTACTGCATTGATAGTTTTGTAAACGGAAATAGTTGGTTTTCCCAACTGCCATGTTAACATGCACCATCTCTTGACCTCGAGGGACCACTTCTAGGAGTGCAATACACCTCTTCAGTTGCCTCCCTGCTGAACATGTCAATTCAAAAGATTAATCAGCAAAGCCTCCATTTCCATCTGTGCCCCAACAAAGGACTAACAAGTTCTCCCACATCACTGTCAAAGAATTTGTGTGCGTGTGTGCAGAGGGTGTGTCCTAAGAGCTTTCAGCATTACTCAAGTGTGTAATAAGCTAATGAGTACTCAGGTTTCAGCAACTTGAGTTATACTCAGCAGCATGTCACACTCGCTTGACTAGAACAGTGAATAAACTGAAGTAACTCAAATTAACTGCCATGTAAAGACATATCTTTGGGGTGGGATTCCTCTCCCTTATTGTTAGAGATAAGCCTCTGGTATACACCAACCACTTAGGTTCCCCTTGCACAACTTAGGACAAGGTGAATCACCATCGTCTCTGAAAGTAACTCTTCCTCTTCACTAATGATAAGGGTAATGAGGATGCCTAGTGTCATCTAGATGCCTGGCTTTGAGAAGGGTGAAGGTAAGTGAAGTGAATCTCTTCTGTGGTGGCAGTATCTCAGGGATGGTATGTCTTTAGAAATAACTTCTCAGCTAGGAGTTTCTGAACCACAGGTTCTTGGTCTTGTGCATATTTCTAGGCTTGTGCAAGAGTGAGGTAAGATGGGCTAGCTTAAGACATCTTAAACATCACTTTATATTTGAGGACAAGAGCTCATGCCCATAAGAAACTGAAATGAATCTGTTAAGTCATTTCATATGTCCAACCAAAGAGCTTTCAGATAGTAACAACTTTTGTTCACTGTCAGCCAGCCTAGATTTATTATTTAAGTTGTGATTCTGAGTATCCTAATTCCCTTGGCTAATTCTGCCGGGTGCACATGGTGTGGCATACTACTTTAGGAGTGCCTTTCCTATGGCAGCCTCTGTCTCATACCTGTAGAATTCCAGTTACTCACTTAAGCAACCCCTCCATTTTCTATGAGCACAAATATATTTATAAGACGGTGTTCTTGGAGCTCTTACATATACAGCCCTTGTTTTAACTGCATGTTTACCAGTTGCTCATAATATTTCTTTTTTATCACAGCCTGTGGGTGATCAGCAGAGAGAGAAAGAAGTAATTTCAGGTTACTGGGGTGCCACTTCTAGTGAAAAGCAAACTGGTGAGGGAAGTTCACATTCAGTGGAAGCTGCAACATTTGCAGAAACAACCCAGACATCATCGTGGAAAGCAATGCAGTTAAGAGAGACATCCTCAAGAAAGCACAGAGATATTTCCAGTCATTGCCAAATACTAGAGGAGACTCAGCAGGGGATGTCTCACGCTGGCAGTACAAGAAGAAACAAAGCTAAGGATTTTAAGTATGACAAAATCATGCATAATATTCTTAAATTCTTTTTTAAAATTAATGTAACAAATACAATGCATACAGAGTACTCATTCCTCATGTGAATGACCTTAAACAATCAAAAGGTAAAGGTTTTACTTTTTATTTAATGATCTGGAAGTTAGTTTCTCTGCTGATTTATTGTTTATTCAGTACTACCTAAGATATCCAATACACTTGCATGTTATTACAGACTTCCTTTTAAAATTAAATATATTCACATTCTTTAGCTCTACTAAACTCTTGATTTATATAGAGAATATTTTTGTTGATTCTAAGCAAATCTCTTGTCAGTAAAATTCAGAAATCTACTTCTAAAGACAAGCAGGACACATACCAAGAAATAACTTTGAATGAGGATAGAAAAGCTCAGGAGAGAAGAAGGAGCAGGAGAATCGAAAACAAACAAAGTAAGATATTCTCTGATGTTTATCATACAGATTTTTTTTATTGGAACAACTATACTGAGTCAAATATAATTCATAAGCATTCCAATATATTATGGCATGGATTTCTTTTAAAAAGGTGGTATAAACATTCATTTTAATAATTAAAATTATTGTTAATTTCCCTCCCTTTTTAAAATCGGCATATTAGCAACCTAACAGTTATCTTGTTTGCATAAACTTCTTAAGAATCGTGAGATATTTTTTCAGGATGCAATTTTTATCACAATGTTGTATATGAAAAAATTATGGTGTATTCTGGAAAACAGAAAAATGTTTTCATGCAGAGTGAAAATGTAGATCCTGATAAACATCTATATATCCTTCTATAATCTAATGTTGTGTGTGCAACATCATTCTGAGGGCAGTGCCATCCCCAAGAATTGACCTATACAAAACAGTTAATTCTATTTTGAAGGCCTGCTGTTGTTATCTTGTCTGTTTTAAATATAGGATAACAGGCCCTTCACTACCACAATCACAGAGCACTCTGAAGTATTTTTCTTTGCAGTGTGCTTTGTCAGAGAGAAAGATTGCTATTTATCATCCTGTAGATGTATGCAGAGAAATTCTTTGCCTTGCAGAGGAAGTGTGTAGGAGAATACAGAGTTTCCTCGCTTCACTGCTCACTCTAGCACCTTTGAGATTGGGGTCTTAAAAGGTTGTGGGTTTTTTTGTTTGTTTGTCTTTGTTTAAGCCCACTCAGTCTGCATTTATTTGTGCACCTAAAATAATTTAAACAGCTGACAAACTTTGGAAGTATTTGAACTGTAACAGCTATATTATAGATCTTACCAAAATATGAGCAATGCTACCTCCAATTTACAAACCTCTTTTACAGGGTTTTGATTAGTCCCAGTGGAAGCACCATTTTTATTAAATTTAAAGTTGTATGACTAACTGCTCATCTATTTCAAATTGACTTACTAGTTTCCACTGAAAAAACCAAGCTGTTGTTTTTTTAGCATGATTTCTGCAGAAGGAGTTGCACTGCCTATAAAGGTAGCTTCATGTTAATCCAATCTAGCAAGTTTACCTCCCTTTTGCATCAGACCTAGCAATCAAGAGTCTGTGAGTCATTTTAGTTGGTAATTCACTGAAAAAACAGCCCCACAAAAAGTTTTCGTTTGGGTCAGCAAGTGCCACTTGTTTTGCATAAGGTCAGACACAATGAAGGCAGTAGGCAAGGCAAGGTAGAAGTGACGGGAAATAGGTCATCTTGAAGTAACAAGTTAAATTGGGTTAAGTGTAATGTAAAACTGCGCCTTGTTCTATGTATGTCTGTGCGGTTTAATCCCTCCTGAACTGCTTGGCTAGTTTAGACCAGCTTTGACTAGGGACCGCAGTATCTCAAATGATTAAAGTCTTGCCATGCTAGACAGGTAGAGGAGAGGAATTATCTATGTGCTCAGCTGAGGGAAGGTCCTGGGTAAACCCGTATCTATTAGATGCTAAAAATCTACACAGAGTCAAGACCTGGCAATTAGTCTGAGCTCACCGTATATCAGCATGCACAAAACAGCTGAGATACCAGGCTTTGTGAGTTACAGCTCTAGGAGAACTATTGTGTTTTAAGGTCATACTTAAAATGTCTTTCTGACACCCAGGTGGAGTTTTAGAGTCAATGAGTCACATCTGCTACAGCATGTTGAGAGGAGCAGCGTACATAGCCTGCTGTCCCACATTTTTTCATTAATAGATCAGTTACGGAATCACAGGATGGTAGAGGTTGGAAGGGACCTCTGGAGACCATCTAGTCCAAGCCCCCCTGCTAAAGCAGGATCAACTACAGCAGGTTGCACAGGATTGCATCCAGGCAGATNCCACCAGGACACCCAGGTATTTCTCCACAACAGTGCTTTCCAGCAGGTCAGCCCCTAACGTGTACTGGTGCTTGGGGTTATTCCTCCCCCAAGTGCAGAAGTGCAGAACCCTTCACTTGCCTTTGTTGAATTTAATTTGGTTCTTCTCCATCTAATTTTCAGGGCTGTCCTGATCTCACTGAATGGCAGTGCAGCTTTCTGGTGTGTCAGCCACTCCTCCCAGTTTTTTATTGTCAGCCAACTTGCTGACATTACAGTCTGTTCCCTCGTCCACATCGTTGATGAACATGTTGAACAAGACTNAGTGCAGAAGTGCAGAACCCTTCACTTGCCTTTGTTGAATTTAATTTGGTTCTTCTCCATCTAATTTTCAGGGCTGTCCTGATCTCACTGAATGGCAGTGCAGCTTTCTGGTGTGTCAGCCACTCCTCCCAGTTTTTTATTGTCAGCCAACTTGCTGACATTACAGTCTGTTCCCTCGTCCACATCGTTGATGAACATGTTGAACAAGACTGGACCCAGTACTGACCCCTGGGGCACACCGCTAGCTGCAGGCCTCCAACCAGACTCTGCATCGCTTATCACAACCCTTTGAGCTCTGCCACTCAGCCAGTTCTCAATCCACCTCACTCTCCACTCATCTAACTCACACCTCCTAAGCTTGCCTATGAGGATGTTATGGGAGACAGTTTCAAATGTCTTCCTGGAGTCCAGAAAGACAACATCTGCTGCTCTCCTCTCATTCACCCAGCCAGTCATGCCATCATAGAAAGTTATCAGATTGGTCAAGCATAATTTCACCTTGCCGAATCCTTGTTGACCACCCCCAATAACCTTCTTTTCTTCCACATGCTTAGAGGTGACACCCAGAATGGGCTGTTTCATCACCTTTACAGTGATAGAGGTGAGGCTGACTGGCCTGTAGTTTCCCAGGTCGTCCTTCTTGCCTTTTTTGAACATTAGAGTGACATTGGCTTTCCTCCAGTCCTCAGGCACCTCTCCTGTTCTCCATGGCCTTTCAAAGGTGATGGAGAGCGGCATAGCAATAACATCCACTAGCTCCTTGAGCACTCATGGGTGCATCCCATCAGGGCCCATGGATTTGTGGATGTCAAGTTTGCCTAGATGTTCTCTAACCCAATCCTCAACCAAGAGAAGGTCTTCCTTTTTCCAGACTTTCTCTCCTATCTTCTGCCTCCATGGGTCTGGGATTCCTGAGGGCCAATCTTAGCAGTAAAGACTGAAGCAAAGAAGGCATTCAGTAACTCCACCTTCTCTGTATCCTCTGTCACCAGGGCACCCACCTTATTCAGCAGTGGACCCACATTTTCCTTAGCCATCTTTTTGCTGCTGATGTACTTTAAGAAGCCCTTCTTGTTGTCCTTGACATTCCTTGTCAGATTTAATTCCAAGTGGGCCTTAGCCTTCTTGTTGCATCCCTACCTACGCTGACTACATTCCTATATTCCTCCCAAGTGGCCAGTCCCTTTTTCCACATTCTATAAACTTCCTTCTTCCCTTTAAGTTTTTCCAGAACCTCCTTGCTCATCCATGCAGGTCTCCTACCTCCTTTGCTTGCTTCTCGTTGCATCGATCTTGGGATTAGAGGAAGTGGTGTTTGAATATCCAGCTCTGGTGTTTTGAAAATCCAAGTCTCTTGGACCACCCTACCTTCTAGAGTCCTAACCCATGGGATTCTCCCAAGCAGGTCTTTGAAGAGGCCAAAGTTAGCTCTCCTGAAGTCCAGGGTTGTAATCCTACTTATTCCTCTGCTTCTTCCACATAGGATCCTGAACTCCACCATCTCATGGTCACTGCAGCCAAGGCTGCCCCCAGCCTTCACATCCCCAACTAATCCTTCTTTCTTTGTTAGAACAAGGTCCAGCAGCACCCCTGTCCTCGTGGGCTCCTCTGCCACCTGTGTCAGAAATTTATCATCAGTGCTCTGCAAGAAGCTCCTGGACTGTGCGTGCC
>VXBL01010542.1:4407-15912 GCA_013400195.1 Aramus guarauna
TTTTTTAGAGAACTGTCATAACAAAGCAACCTATATCATACTGTTAGGCAATTATCTACCAGATATACCTCATACCTCTGAAGGCAGCTAAACCATAATATGTGTTCATATACAAGTGACTTAATCTTACCATATCTTCATTTTTGCCTTTTACTTTGTACATTGTCCATGACTTCCCATTGTTACTGTATGCGATCTTGTAAGATTTTACATATTCTGGACTTCCAACCCTCTTGGCACCTTGAGTTATAACTCCGGTGACTCGCATCTTCTTCTGCAGATTTATCTGAAATAACAGTAGAACATTATCACTAACCATCTGAGAGACACAATTCTGATTCTAGATTCCTTTGATTCTTTTCAGAAAAGAAAAAAATGTAGTCATAGTATTTAAATTATTATCTTTAAACTTCCATTGATTCCTTTAATCTTCCACTCATTTCATGTACATATGCACACAAATAAATGAAACAAATTGAACCAAAAGCCTGTTCTACGCTTATGTCTTCATGTGTATCTGTACACAAACTTATATATTGTTGATATATTGACATTACTGGTTTATTACTGGGATATACCACATTACTGTCATATAGGATTACTGCTGTGTATTTCCTTCCTAAAAAGCAAATGCAACAGTGTGATAATTTACCAAAGGCTGAATCTTCTGTTCTATTAGAAGCTAATTTGCAATTCCATACAAAAAAGCTTAAGTTAACTTCAGGTTAAATTTCTTTGTGAAAGTAAAAATACAGGGATGTGCTGTAAAACAAACAAATAGCCCTTTACTTGATTCTCACTAAAAATTCATATATCTAAAAATCATGGTTGAAATGCCAATCCCAAAACAGTCAATAGCAAAATATCGGTAGCTATCAATGGATATGGACATTCCCTTTGTACTTGTCTGAGTGGACCTCAACATCTTGAATTACAAAACAAGAGATACGGAGAGTTCAATAATATTCAGACAACCTTAATTTTGCATTCTTTATCCATCTATGATATGGGAAAGACAACTATATTCTCACAAAATTCAGAATGTCATATTCAAATCAAACAATGCCACCATCATCAGCCTTGTCCCTGCAATGAAGTCAACCAAGAAGCAATCTGTGACCATTGCACTTCCACCCTCTTGCTGGTAGGCAGAAGTCTGTAACTTTTGCACTAAACGAAGCTCAACAAAGAACTGTCTTATGGTGAGAACTGGGTGAAGGCGCAGGCAGATGTGTGATAAAAGATGAATGGAAATACTTGAGAGTAAACAAACAGGATAATGTAAATAATACATTAAACTACATTAGCACTTGCTTCATCCAGATGAATTTTATCTCTAATCCCCAGTTAGTGGAGCTGACCCAGTGCACTCCCTACAATTTGGGATAGCAGCCTAAGTACAAGAATAGACGGAGTCAGAGACAGATCAGGTATCTGCTGTCCAAATACTTAATCCCTTTATTCTTAACAGTGTGGTCTCAAGATTTTCTCGCACTTGGTAATGTTATCTAGCCTCTATTAAGGATGTAAGATGATCAGACTTCAGTGGTTCAATATCTTACTGTGTACACAATGGGAAAGTGGAGAAAGAATTTTATTGCTGTTTTTTTGAGGGCGTCTAGCTATCTTTCTACTACTTATCTGAAATAGTTGGGTTTCTGATATTTTTCTTCTTGAGGCAAAAGAAATTTCAGTGTACTTTTACCACAGTTCTCCCTATAAGTAATTAATAAGCACTCATACACCTCTGGAATAATAATGGGTTTTTTTAGAGGTTTAGACCCATTGAGAGAGCAGAAGCTGCCCATAAAGTTCACTTTTTTTACAGGATCTTTCTCACATATACCAGGAAAACTCAGGAACGTTTGTAATTCCTTTGGGGAGAATGGACTCACACTGGGAATTTAGACAGGTATAAATCAGAAGAGATTCAGTCTTTTTTACAGTCTCGGGAAACATTCTCTTCCTCCATTCCTGGTTTCCCAGAGAAAAGAAAAGCTATTATCTTTCTAAAAAGACAGCACCAGAGACTACTATCAGCCCCCTAACTACATTTAAAAATGTAGTTAAAAGTGTATTTAACATAGAATAGTAACCAGTCAGGCACAAATGTTTCTGGGAGTCTCTTACGCAGATTTTACTACCTGTAGGGAATTTAAGAATATTAATAAACAGGCGAGTAAAACAATTTTTCATATATTTACAAAATTGTTAATAAATAAGCGAACACCATCTCCAAAAGCAAATTAGAAAGCACAGTCAAACAGAAACCAACCATTGATTATTTGCCTTTTACATATACTGACTACCTATCTTCATATTTCACTTTTTGGGAAATGGAAGATAAAATGCAACAGCAAACACATTTTCTTTGATCTAATTATTCATATATCTAATACTCTTTCAGCTTCATTGCCAATTTTTCTGGTTTTTTTGTTTGTTTGTTTGTTTTTGTTTTTTTCCCCAGATAATAATGTAGGGAAGTTTTTTTGGATGAGAATTTATGTGGAAATTTTTTTCCCGTTTACACAGGAAGAGCAGTTTCTAATGAAACCTTGGCTTTAACCACGGGATATTATATTGCCACACTGGCTCCTTTCCATGACCGAGGCTCCATCTCTAATGTACAACAAATCAACCACTACACTTCAAGAAGCAAAACAATGACAAAAAAAGCCAGCCAAAACTAATCTGTCAAAGAGTTTAATACTATGGTAAAAACTGAAACCTGAAAAAAAAAGAAAAGTCCTACTGAATGAAGGGAAGATTTGGTCAGATACTCATAAAAATGAAATTAAAACACTTTAATTTTTAAATACCCATTTAATATACATAATGTTTAACCTGTGTTCTTTGAGTGTCATGAGGTAAAAAAAAGCCTGCCTTTGTTCTGCTATATACCAGCCTGCTCTATACCCTTATCTGGATATCTGTACTTATAAGCTGTACAATTTTATATACTTCTCTGTTTTAGCAGACAAAATCTTTCCTTTTAGAGGCTTTCTTGATCAGTATCCATACTCTGAGTCACAAACTGAGCTTTGGCTTTAAGCTTTCAAATCCCTGCAGCTTTCTTACATACAAAATCCCCACGGGGCTAATGTCACACCTGTGGTAGCTCCTTTCAATGCATATGGATACACCAGGAATTAATTGGCCCTTTGTGTCTGGGTTCCTTTATGTTTTAATTTTTTCAAGTCAGAGCTTAGAAAAAAATCAAAATATTACAACTGTGCAATGATTACATATGATGAAGGAGGTGTTGAAATCTTTCTTATTTAATATACTTCAGTAGGAAGCAAAGTTCCCAATGTGAAATGTGAACTAGCTATTTTAGCACTAAAAGCATTTTCAAAGTTTTTTTTTTTTCTATGGCAATTGCAAAGAAAAATAGCTTAAGAAGCTCTGCTTTGTGGACTCAGATCTAGGACAGAATGTTATATATTCGGACTATAGAGGTGACTCTGTTTTAAAACAAACAAAGAGGTGAAAGTCACCAGGATAAGAACAAGAATTTAACACATCTTTTTAAAAAAGGTAATATCTTATTCAGTCATAAAGGAGCCCTTATCATTACCTAGATTAACTGGAAAGAATCAAGGGTGATAGAAGATCAATAGTGTTTTGAGGGATTTATCCCAGTAATTTAAGTATTAATGCATGGTAACGATCTTGTAAGAAGAAGATACTTGCATAGAAATTTGAGGAAAATACTTACAGCCAGAAAAAAGAGACTGATCAGTTCTACCACCCCTTCTTAAGCTTCTGGTTATTTTGGGAGTAATAGATTCAGACGTGACACAGACCCTCTCCATGGACCTGCGTTCAGCCCTAGCTCTGAGGGGGGTCCTGGGTCCAGCAACTTCCACGGGACCTAATTCACCCAACATACAGTAGGGATTTGGCTGCGATGTTCACAAGCAGATCCGAAGATGCCTGCTGCATTACATCCTCATGGCATGGAGCGTTTTATGAAACTTGGGTAAGATGCCGTTTAACACCTACCAGTAATGGAATCTGCCTCAAACAGGTTTTGCATTTCAATGAGGAAGCTTTCTGGGGCTAGAATAAATGACGAACACTGAATCACTCGGGTAAAACTGCATGTAAAAGAAAGCCAGTAGTCTGACATCAATTCAGTTAAACCTGATGCTACAAGAAACAGACTGTGTCTACACAATATATGGAGGATGATGTTGCTGATGCTGTGAAAAGCTCAGCTAGAGCACAGGCATGGCAGGCAACTCAAGTTAATAGACAGTGCCGAGGGACAAGATATAACACTTCAGAGTAAGTGCTGTATACGCTGTTGAAGGCTGAATTCATGTACTGCCAGTCACTTGGTGCCTTCTAAACCGTGTCATATAGCCAAAATGAAGTAAAAAGAAAATCACTTGAGGCATACTCCCTTGAGTGCTCGGTATGCTCAAGAACTGGGGAATACAATTCACTTTATTTGTTTAAAAAGTTCCCAGCAGTCCTTGAAATTTCTTTTAACCTTGTTCCTTTCAACCACCACAACCATCTTGATTCCATGATTAAACCACTTTTGTGATCACAGCAGTTTATAGAGTCTTGGCCTCTTTTAACAGGAGAGAAAAAAAAGTAACCAGCATGCCAAGTTTCCTGCTCTCAGCACTGATTCTGTAGGCGTAATTATCTATTAAACAATTTTCAATGATGTACTAATGTTTCTGACTACAATGACTCACAGAACTCTGTTGTAGGATGCTAAATCATTCAGTTGTCTATTCTGATAAAGACGTAGCCAATCAAGATTTTACTGGAACTTGAAAAAACCCATATAAGAAAGGAATTAAAACAAAGGAAAAAGAGTATTTTCACAGCAGAAAGTGGCAATATTAGCAAGGTAATTTTACAAGTTCCTGTAGGTTATACAGGATTGTGTACCATTTTCAAAGGCAATTCTGAATCAGTCCTGCAAGTCTTCATGGTCTGTAGGCAGCTTCACTTTTAGGTGTGAGTAAATGTAGGACCATAAGACTAGAGGGAACAACTTCATTCTTGCTTCCCATAAAACCAGGAGGGTATTCAACAAACAGTGCTCCACAAAACAAACATCAAAAATCTCTTCCCATCATGCTTAACAAACATCAGAATTGTAGAAAAAAGACTAAAAGTCACAGATAATAATTCAATGTAACAGAACAGCAGAGATTAGGAACAGCACCAGTGGAAAGGGTCCATATACCTTTTCAATTTATGATCAAATATTAGCATATTCAGTGTGCAGAAGCTATGTACTTGATATATTAAAAAAAATATATAAAAAGATATATATAAAAAAAAATCAGTTGCATCTGTCTCATCTACATTATGACATGCAGGAGAGAAGAGGGGTGCAAAGATGGAGTGACTTTAGGAAGACACCATATGTGATGCTCCTGGCCAGAATACATAACCATATTCCCCTCATTTGTTATTGCACTATTAGCAATCACACCACTAACATTTCATACAAAGCAGGTTTCTCTGATGTACATCTTAAGAGAAAGCTTCCAAGAAGTGCCCAGATTAAAATCTTCATGAAACATTCGGTCTTTGAGACTGTAAATATGGTTTTACATGAGCCTTCATTCATAAACAAAAATGAAGTTAATAGAGAACTATGGTGTTCGCCTGTTTCAGTTATGAGATACAATAGCATTGCTATAAATAATTCTCCCTCTTTTTTAGCACAAAGTACATGTATTTTTACTAATACTTACTATTACTCATACAAGAATAGGGTTGAATAAGGGATCAAGGTTATACTGGCATTCAGAGATTTATTACAGCAAGCCTTCCCTGCTGATTTCATCAGTTTTTGAAGGATTGAAATTTATTTTTTTATTTTATTCTTAAGTCATAATTCTGATAAAGCTAGATAGAAAGCACCCACAGAAACATTTTCTGATGAAAAATAGGGACACTTGCCAATGGAAATGTCTGTATTAAACTCAGGAAAGGAGTAACCTGACATGATTCCCTCAATACTGGGAAATTTAGTGAACCTGAAAGCTCCCTCCCATGTTTCCTTTTCCATCTTCAAGCACTATAGGCCCAGGACATGACTGAACATCGCTGTTTCACCCCGTTGTCATGTCAAGAGCAAGGGGCTGCAGAACAGGACTCAGCATGTGATGAGGTTCAGGAAGGTTGAAGCAGGTCAGTTGCTATTATCTTTCCTGTTGCAAAGCACTGCTGGCACCTGGACGTAAGGTGCTCATATATCTTGCCTGTCTGTGGCTTTTTGCTTAGTATCCTAATCAGCACTGTCAGCAGAGCTTCACCAGATTTAGTTGAGGGCATTAATGCAGTCAGCATAGTAGCAGTGATATGTGTTTTAACTGGCATCCAGATTAGGGAACGCAGTGATTTATCCACGGTAAGACTCCAGCTGTTGCTGCTGTTCTGGAAGGGGGTTTATTACATGGAGAAAAGCCAACATGTTTTATCTTATAATTAGGAGAACAAACACAGTCATTTGCTACAGGTCACTTTACAAATAATAATTCCTAACGTGATTGCTAGATTGTACCTTGCAGACAAATGAATTAAATTTTTGTTTCGCTGACGTGGATGCAGATCCAGCAAAGTCTCTTCACAACTTTCTGTTAAATCCTCTGCAAACTCATCCTCGCGATACTGTTGTTTCCAGACTGCCTCGCCAGACTATCATATCTTATAGTAACAACAAACATCTCTCAGTCTTCCCCGTAGTAACTTATTGCTTAGCCTCAGCCAACCATCTAAAAGCAACTCATCACCTTTTCTATCTTCAGTTAGACTATTTATATGCTTCAAGATAGCCATGGTGAATCAGAGACGCAAATTGGCCCACTAATTTAATTTGCCTCTCTGTGAAAAGATTAGAATATAGGTTAAACCCCCCATGTATGGAAAACATAAATATAGGTATTGTTTGGCCCATGTAATGCTAATACAGTGGAGCGTATGTTATGAATATTACCAAAAAGCACTCACTTCATTTGGCTTTTGTTGAGGACTTTCACTTTATGCCTCAGAGAGTTTACATAATTAGACAGACTTAAAACTTGCTTGGTCTGTTTCTTCTTATTATTAAGTCATTATTTTAGTCCCAAAGGTAGTTGTTATGAATGCCATTAACTGGATGATATGAATTATTCAAATACTGGCATGTTTAGACTGTCATCTGAAGAAGAGGCTCCTAATCAATCTCACGTTGTTCAGAGGTTTGTAGCCCTGTAAAATCTAATCTCGTTTACAAAGTATTGATTAAATGGTTATAAAATATCTGCAATCTAGGGTTAACTACGAAACACTAAGGTTGTTCATTGCTATTATTAATTTCTTCATATACCTTGAACTTGCAATTACTCTCCCTGTCTTTGGCATGCTAATGCCTCCCAGAAATTCCCCAGAATGTCTAGAATACTTCTTAAAGTACCAGTCAAAGAATGTGTAAATAAAAATGTCAGAGAAAATATCTATATGTATTTCCACTTTTAAAATAGCTTTGATCAATAGATTGTAGAGGTTAAAAGACAGGATGATAGACTCAGGTCATAGAAACAAACATGCACTTTTCTTTTTATCCTACATGAAAACCCTCTTTAGGGAAAAGAAGTAAATTCAAAAGGTACAATATTAAAATCACCATGAAAATATACTTAGGGAAAATTCTTAATGTGCTCATTGCAAATATCAGAGGCAGTTTCTGTTGAATCCTTTCCACTTACTTTTAAGGCACTTCGGTAGACGCACTCTAGTAAAAACTCTAACAAATACAACCTGCCCTGAAACCCAACACGGACAACTGGGAAGAATTCCCATTCTGACTTCAGTGGGCTTTGTCTAGGCTGCATATAACTTCTCGCACCAAGAAATGTTAAGTAAGAAGGAAATGTGCTAGAAAATGACAAGTCTGTTGCCTAGATGAAGAAATTACCTTCATTAGCTTTGAATATTGATGCTGAACACAGAATTAAACCCATCTATTGAAAGATGGGAGCTAAAGCAAAAAATTCCTTTGCACTGTGAGATCCCTACTGGGGTTTTGAGACTGTTACATATTCCCAGCTTATTATAACACACTGGGAAACTAAAGCTGCTTAGTTCCTCCACCAGAATAAACCCAGTAGGTGATAACATTGTCATTAAATGGTGCACAAACAAGCTATGTAGAGAGTACTTCTTAACCATAGTTCACTACCTTGTCTTCCTTTTCATGCAGCTTATGTACAGAAATTATACTGATTGCTACTGCAAAGGAAGGGGAAGAGTCTACCTGAAGAGTGGTTCCACAGGACATGATCGCCATGGGCTGTGCAATGGGCAGACTTCCTTTACTATGCAATCCCGGCTATATTAGCCTTGGAAGCTGCTGCAAATGCCACTATTCAAGTGGGGTCTGGATTTTTTGCAAGGAGTCCATGAGGAAGCTGTGACACAGTAGATCTGTGCTTGCAGACTCCTCGGAAGTAATCACTGCCCATGCTATCATACTTTAGCTACCCTTCCTCAGTCACTAATGAAATCCTGTTTTCAGATGCTAAATAACTCACAAAGTAATATTTCAATTTTCATAACACTGATCATAAAATAAACATCTTTACCCCCTTTCCTCGTGGGTCAAGATAAACCTAATCATCACATACCCTCTTAAAACTTTCTTTCCCAATGAGCCTGGCAGCCACTGCTGGCTTTATGCTGCCATACCATCCTTTTGCTCTTCCCACGTATCTGCAAATACCTTGTCTACTTAGTGCAGAATCTTTTTAATTGTCTGTTTATAGAGGACCCAAAGCACATGGAAGTTCCAGCTGTAACTAGGACTTCTGACTGATCTAGTAATGCTGCTCATAATTAAGGCAACTGTTAGACTGTGTTCACGTTGTGACAAAATTTGTGGGAGAAAGACAAATGGGAAAATAGGAGTACATGAAAGCAATCCTTCCCACATATTGTCATCTTTGAGAATAATCTGTTAGTTGCTATGAGACTGGTTGTGTAGGGAGAGAGGCCAAGGCTTTAGATGGACAGAAATGGAGTAAAGAGGTAGATTAATAAGCACACAGGGGACAGATGGCTTTGTGACTGCTGAAAAGACTATGCCACTCAAATGATTTCTCCACCCACAGATTCTATTACAGACGAAAAGAAAAGTTGGCTCAAATGATTAATCCCTCCTGAAACCTTAAGAAATTGGCTAAATGTTGGTTGAAACACAACAAACACACTCATAATATATTTTTCACTATCTATTGAAATTAAGAATCAACAGACAAAAAAAGTTGATACCTAAACACAGAAAGTTAACCTTCAGTGAGACTTTCCAATCATTTGTATTATCTCTGCATTTTTCCTCAAAATACTTTTTCCTTCTACAAAAGTTGGCAGGCAATAGTTTAGATTAAAATTGTTACATATTTTTTGAGTTTGCGATAGACAAAGAAAAACCCTCAAAATCTGAAGTCTCATTGAAAAACTCAAGATTTGAACGATGCCTATTTATCTTAACCACTCATGGAACAAGAAGGTTATAAGAGTGCAAGAGTAAAATACACTCCTATTGTTCAGCCCACAGAACTGATGTTCCACTGAAATTAGAAGGTCTTTGCGATGACAAGCACACATCATCATTTCCAGGGGAGGTCAAGGAGTATGAGTTTACTTTAGCCCTTGTTTTCTGCTGTAGTATCATGGTGCTGGTGACTTCCAGTACTTCCAACTGCTTATATAAAACACTAACTTTTTTTTCTACCAGCTGTAAAATCGCAGAGAAACACAGAAGTGCAACCAGGAGCCGCATGCTTGCTCTCTACCAAGGCTTTGCCTCTATCTTCACCCTGACAATTACTCTGCACTTCTGTGATCTACCTACACGCATATAAACTCAGCATATATGTACTGTTCTGGGGCCATCGACACAGAGCTAAGTATATATACATGCCTCTGTACCACACCCACACAAATATTAATATGTCGGCATGTAATTTTGTTTTTTCTTGAACTTTGTTTCTTGAACCTTGGCTGCAATGAATTAACTTGAAACAGCTTTTTTTCTAGACGTTAAACCTAGCAGAAGAGTAATTATAAGGATTATTTGCTTTGCTGGTTTTGAAAGTGAGTGTTTACAACATAAAATAGGACTTGTTTGACAATCACACATCATCGTAATATCTTACAGATTTAGATGCTGTCCTCCTCACAGAAGGACAATGATGACCACACATCACTCCACTGCAGTTGGCAAGCCACCACATAGGTGCTGGGGCATCTCCACATGCACCTTGTTATCAATGTGAGAAACCAGATGGACACACATTTGTTCATTTCAGTGTGTTACCACTTGCTGGTTTAATTACTTTTAATATCAGGATGGTAAATGTGAAAAACCATTAAGTCAAAATAGATGTTGTTACAGATGCATGAAACAATGCATTTAAAAGTACTGTTCCTTCAGTCATTCAGCCATATTACATGGAGTAATTAAGGAAAGCTGGCACGCAGGTTGACAGAGCATGTTATGGATAGTGTTCATAAACGCATCAAGTTTCAGTTGCCATGGGGATGCTAACTCTGAACTGCCAGCTTTTGTGCGTCTGAAACCTCAATCAAAAGTTATTTGAATATGTCTGTGCGTAGGTATGTGTACAAAGATTGAAACTCGGAGATATAAGATGATTTCAAATAGATACCAAGATATGGGACACAAGCGAGTATCTGGATAATTACACTAAGAAATAAGCTCCCAGTCCTTTTCTTTTCTTGTCTGGTTTGAGTACATAAATTAAATCTTTAGATTGTAAGCTAAATGTATAGATGTTGAGGGAGATCAGCAGCTAGCAGACATTGGTACTGAGTACACCAAAGTCAGTGAACTTACGGCAGACTTTGACCAGCTGAAGATCTGTTCTGATTCCTGCAGTTCAAAGGTCCTATGTGGGACAGTTTTGAAAGAATTCAACTGCACTTTCATTATTAGTTTCTGTTCTCCCCTGCCAAGGGCTTTCAGGTATTACTGCCACTTGTCAATATCCCCCAAGGAAATCTTCCTATGATATTAAGTCAAGCTTTGGAGTATTGACAAAATACACAGAGCTTTAATAGTTTTTCAGCTTTTAACTTAGCAAATTAAGAGTTCCTGTATGGTTCGAGTCACCTTACACGATGACTCTGAGATTGTATTTCATAAGGTTCACTTGGCCACATTATACTAAGCTGAGAGCTATATTAAGTAATATTAAATATTTAATCTATGATGACAGGTATTTTTGGAAGCTGATACAACAGTACTCATGAATGAGGAAATGAACTTTGACAAAATGAATGGTTTGACAGATGGTAGTTTGCTTAGAGCTCTTACTAACAGATGTTTGAATGAATGTTCTGCAAGACCTCTGTGTATTTTGGGTTTTATGATTTTATTAGCAAATAGCTATCACCTGGTGTATACTTGCTCTTTGGAAGTTCTTGATGTGGAAACAGCTAATTTTTTTCCTTACCTTTTTTTTTTTT
>VXBL01010542.1:20008-32921 GCA_013400195.1 Aramus guarauna
AAAAAAAGAAAAAAAAAAAAAAAAAAAAAAAAAAAAAAGAAAAAAAGAAAAAAAAAGAAAAAAAGAAAAGAAGGTCCTGCTAACAAGTTTGTGTTAGAGATTAGCAGTTACTATGACTTTGGATATGGCAGAGGGAGAACAGAAAAAACAGTCCTGCCCGTGGCCATCTCCATTCAGATCCATACCGTGTTGACAAAATATATATGAATAGAAAAATATAGATATGTGCAAGGAAGGAGTAGAGATGAAGTAAAATCAGAATAAAGAGAAACAGCGTATTTTAAAGCCATAAATGCAAAAGGACAAAAGGGAAAAGAGAAACCAGTGCCCTCTTACAAAAAAGAGTTTTGACAAAAAAATACTTGTTACTGGAACAGGCAAATTCACTGTTTTGGTTATATCTCAGGAAAAATTAATGAAAAATAGAAGTGTGGGCTTTTTCTCATTGTATTCAGAAACAGTAGAAGTTAGTGTCACTAATAAAGTACTAAGCAGTATACATAGATGCTATTTTACCATAGCCAACCTATGAGGAGAAACAGAGGTCAGCAGAACTTTAAAAGGCAGATATGTCTTAGTCTGACTTTAATTTGCTTTCAAAAGCACGGTCACTGACCCTTTAAATCACATGCCAATTACAAGCATTGTAGTGCCATTACTAATTACATGCTGAGAGTGTAAATTTAAAATGGCAATTTCAATTTTCAGTTCATTGGGAGAATGCAGGAAAATAAAATGGCATACTAATTAGTTCATGTGTGTCAGATACCTGAAAGATTAGAGAAAAAAACTCTGCACTCATTACAAGTGAGCTATAAGCAAAGCACTCAAACCTTTCATTTGCCAAGCTGCATATAAATAAAGAAATTAAATGACAAAGAAAATTGATAATGATGGAACAAGGCAAAAATAGCTACAGGCCTGTACATAATTATACTTTGGGGGACTTTGCCCATTATACACAGCTTCCTCTAGAATTTCTCTAGCATTAGAAATGATAAGAGGGTAACAGGCTACTGCTTCAGGTTCACTGTACTAAATGTTATTTTACATTTCCTAAAATTGGAGTTTCTGGTTTCGTAACTTTCCGCTTAATCTCTGCCAAAGATTCACACCATTTTTCAGGAGCCATCTTCTGGACCAGCTGCTTCGTCACTCAGACAAACCTGGAAAAGGTCCCATATGCAGACCCCTCATATGAGGCTCTGGGAAGAAGCTGATGATACGATAAAGAAAGTAAAAACTCAGAGTGGGCTGTTGTTAGAAAGAGACTTTCTCCCACAAGACCAGAAGGAAGGTAGCCAGAAACTTAGCACAAATCAGAGTGGGCTGACTTTTTGTAACCTTCCACAAATTCTTATGAAGTATCTCCCTGGCCAGTAAAGAAACTCTGCAAAAATAAGATACGGGATTTCTGTTTCTCCTCTCAACAGAAACTCTTCAGCCATATAAGGGTCAGGCAGTGTCTGTCTCTTAGAGTGTATTTCATGCTTGAAGAACAAGACAGTGCTCTGATGTAAAGAACTACTATGCAGTGCATAAAGTGTGAGTTTGTGGAGGTCTATATCCTTGCCAAATCAAAACAGGGTTTCTGCAGAACACTAAAAAGCACTTTTTTCTCTTATGATTATCACCTCCCTGAAAAAAAATTCTATTTTCTGTACCTAGGTGTTTTAAGGAGAAAAGTTTTCAGAAAAGGAAAAAAAAATCCGCTCAAGATTTAAACTTCTATTTTTAAATTACAAAGATTACTTTTATTTTTGCTCTGAACTACAAAGAAAAATAAAATAGTCAGCAAGTTTTGTGAAAATTATAGACTAAAGTTTATTTTAAAAGAAAAATGAGAGAATAAGAAAGGAATGCTACGTGCTTAGTACACATTAATCATATCACTTAATTAGCTTCTAGAAAGTCCTTGCATACTATGTCTGTCAAAATTACAGAATAACCTGCATGGGATCGGCACTACATAGATTAGGTCATTAACTTCAAAAAACCCCCAAATTATTCAAACCTGATTCCATGGGCTGAGATTTATAGACACATTTTCTCCATTGGCCCAACCTTCCTTCCAGGTCAGAGCAAAGGGAAGACGTCCCTGGGAGCAAAGTCCAAGGCAGACGTAACGCCGGTCTGGGTAGAAACCTGCACAGCTGCCTGACAGCTGCCTCCACGGCGAGTGGTGGCTTTGCCAAGTACCAACGTGGAAGCAACAGTCCATTAGCCATCCCCATCCAATTCATCTCCGAGTAAAGACGTGACTAGGGGGCCAGTGTTAAAGGATTTTGAATTTTTTTCTCCAACTCGTTTAATAAAGCCTACAGTGCTGTAACACTGACTTTTTCATTAGCCATTAAAGTTACATTAGCTTTCTACTCCTGTGAAAATAATTCTGCTCGAGTCCCTTAGTGTTATTCCTTCCAGTTCTTTCTCAATGTATAAATATTACAGACTTCCTAACCCCTCTGGTCTTTACGGAAGAAAACTGACTTAAGATACGTTGAAAGGCCTTTGTGTTTTCATTGTGCAGTGAATAACAAACAGTAACACCAGCTTCATTATTCAGAACTGACAAAACACAGCACTCTCACCACACCAGTTTCAGAAAACTTCATCAAACAGCACTTTGTGCCTGCTCTCCAAACACAAAAAATGAACTGCTAATCTTGTATGCTTTTTCCCCACGTATTTGGGAATGGCTGAGAAAAATCATGAATGGTAGTCAGCACTAAAACTTGAATGCGAGCAAAAATTATGCCATATACACAAAGGTAACTTCAAGCAGAGCAGGTCTGGCACACTCAAGGGATACACGGACAGTACAACTTACTCAGTGCTGGTAGACAAGGTGCTCAAGTACCATCTTTTGCTGCAGTAAGTTCACTGGGAGGGAAGAACTTTCTTCAAATGTTGACTATATTCATTAGTGCAGAAGATTTTTCCATGGTTATCTAACATCACCTTTATTAACTAACAGCGGAAAATGCCAAAGCTTAGCCCAATTCAGATATCATGAAAAGAAAACACCATAAAAATAAAGAGCTACAGCAATCACTAGATAATCATTATCTTCATTAAATCATAGCCACAGGACTTCATATTCACTGGTCCATGACTTTTACTGAAGTCATTTGCTGGGTGCAGAGAAATCCAGTCCACAACGAGAGCACTGCCATTTGAATCATTCTAGCGATAACATCCTTGAGTGGGAATGAAAAAACGCGTATTTTCAGCCTCATGGATGTGGTTGAACTAACAGCTATTTCAACCTTAATTAAAACAGTTTTTGTTACTTCCAGCATGATGCACACAACGCTTAACCCGTGTGCCTGGAGCAGCTCAGCAGAGAGGACAAAGTATTCCTGCAGGCTCTGGTACAGCCAAAACCACATTAAAGCACTCCAGAATGATGCCCAAGGAAGGCTGCATGTGTCAAAGTATCTTTACCAAGAGATATTGCTGTGTAATGCTACTAAGGACCCAATGAGCAAATGTAACATGTGGAAAGCAGCCTCCTTGAAAAGAGTCTTTATAAATTTGCTTCTATGGGTTAGAGCCACAATGGAACATATGCACACGTTTTTTAAATAAAAAGATTTGTGCATTTGTACAGTCAAGATTATTGCTGTTTTGCAACTAAATAGTCCCTTTTAGTCTAGGCTACATTTCTGACAGTGAATAAGAATCTAGCTGTTAGTTTACCACTTGTCTTCATCAGTTTCTTAAGTGACTCTGGCAATTGAATCAAGGAGATTTTTTTTCCTCCTCAGCCCCATCTGTTACCTGAATCCATGGCCATCTGTCATTTTCTGCAGCAGTCCAAGCGTTCACAAACCCCTTCTTATTAAGTCGTGCATAGTAGGGGTACCATTTCTGGAGTCCAAAAAGAGCTCGATGAGTGGATGACGCAGTCATTTGTTGGTTTGTCACAATTCCTCCCTCTATCCCTAGTGGGGCAGAGCATTCTGCAAATGGAAACAAGAAAAGAAATGAATGCAACTGAAACGATAAACTCATCTGAGTCCCAAGTGGCTGTAATTACAAACAGCATACAAACAGATCCAAAATGTCATGTCAAATACATTATTAAAAAAGATTTAAAGCACTTGAGTAGCATCATCTTTTTGTAGAAATAATAATTAAAAAAAATGCAAAAATATTTCTTGTAAATAACTATTCCCATTGCAAAATTAATGAAATAGATTAAGCTTTCAATTTCTTTTCATTTGTTCTATTTGAAGAGTTGTGAGTTTGGATTTTATGGACATAATAAAAGAAAATGATCCTTGGATTCAAATATTGAAATAATTGCTAAAAGCAAATTTAAAATTTTGAAATTACTGCGAAGTTCCATATTACTGCTCTTGCCATAGAGTCTAGCATTTAGCCAATAATCTAGAAATTGTTAATGCAGTTCTCTTTAGAAATATGAAACTAGACACATGATATTGTTTATGTACACTAAAAATATTTAAAGGTCTTATACATTTAATCACCAAGCCACAAAGTATGTATTTAGCTGCAATGTTCAACTGCTCATAATTTTATGTGTGGTATTCATCATCAAATTATTCACCTGAAATACTTGTAGACGTAATCTCTTTTTAAAGTCCAGATATTTCTGCATACATTCTTTTCTGAAGCCACTCCATTTGATACAGGAACAAGAGCATTCAGTTATTGTCAGCAATCCAGACAAAATTTTGAAAAATCATTATATACATATGATTGGCAGTCTACCTACTATTAAATACCCCCAACCACTTTCAAGTAAAGGAGCTTTATTGTCTCAACTCAATTCTGATGCACACTGTAAAAAGAAGCTGATTTCAGGAACTAGCAGCTGATCTTGTTCAGTTGCCCAAAAGATCTTCTGCTTTGTGGGTCAACTGCACTTCAGCAATTTTGAACACAGCAGGGCAGATGTTTACTTAGACTTTAGGTTTTCTCAGAAGCCTGGCTGTGTTTCACCTCAAGCACTACCCAAGAATGAACTCTGAAATGGTATTGCTATGAAATCCTTACACCACATGGGCAGGAAGTCACAAATAATTTGATTCCTCATTAATTTAAAGGTACAGAAAAGAAGAAGCGACTTTGCTCCTCTCGGAGGACGGTGAGGCAGGGATACAGTGCTGGGGAGTCACTGGCAATACAATCCCTGGGTATTGTGTGTCACTGATAGTGGAGACCAATATAAACTAAATCGCAGTTTTAAGTTGATTCCAAATATGTTCCTTCCTAAATGCAAAAACTGGCTTACTTCCAGGGCATCCTTAAATGAAATCCTGGCCCCACTAAAGCTAATGACTGACTTGCACCATACAATGATTTCACCACATTTTTAACAGTCCACAAAGCTCAGCTAGAATCTAAAGTCCTAGATCTACTTGTCTGTGTCATGTATCACTCAACAATAAAGGTGATGCATTCAGCACTTGACTAATAACTGTTCATGCTGCACAGAACATAACAAAATGCAGCTCTCTCCTGCTGCTGTGCCAGGTGCATAGTAATGCCAGAAGAAAAAAAATTCTTTGTCACCAAGAGACAGGCACTATACAGGGTGTATTCAAAAAACCCATGTATGTTGGAGAAGTGTCATTTTTCATTGTGTTATCAAGTGTCACTTAAAAACTGAAAGACCTATCCAAAAATTAGGTCTGTTTCTGAAGTCTTTTTATCTAATCAGAATAAATTCCTCTGGTGTATAAATTGCCATATCTGCTTGCAAGCCCGAGGTAAACTACTCTACTTTCCTAAGAATATTGTGTATTTTCAAAAGTTTATTATATTTGCTTATTAACATAGCTTTGTAATTTCACAATGGAAAAGAAACTGCACACAAGTGTGTCTATATGTACGTGTAACTCACAAACACCCACACGTACATACAGAACTGATTCCAACTTACCATGAAATTAATCACCCCCAACAGCTGGTATCTTAGGCTGATAATTATTTAAAAATAGAGATGTGAGAAAATAGATGAGAGGTTTCCAAGAGAAGCTTAAAGAGGAGGCATGTCAGGTGTTTTAATATGGATATAGAGCATACAGCTATATTCTTTATAAATATTCTCCTCTCATGGTGAGGAGCACAGGGATGAGGACACCTGCCAGACCTGCTAGCGTTATTCAGCGACCTGTCAGGAAAAATGTGTGCCTGAGGACAGAGGCCCAGCATGTATCAGGGCCAGTTTTGAGTGGGGTCCAGAATGAGGGTATTTGGCTTTAGCAGATAATTTTTGAAAGAAGAACACGTATATGTTGCCAAGACCCTTGATCTCCTATAGACACTGCAGCTTTGGCAGACTTGGAGGAGATGTGGATGTCCGGGTTTTTTTACATATCAGCCTCTGTCTAAGGTGCAGAACTTTGTGGAAAGTTTTGATTTGAAGGTGTTAGTTCTCATGCTTGAGATGCATTAAATGGTATTTGAAAGATGTGTGAACTTCTTACAAGAGAAAGTTGAATTTTCTTTTCTAAATTAAAGACAGTTAAATTACCAAGTACAGCACTTAACTCTACTTTGTCAGATATGACCGTATATGGTCAGAAGTGTTTATTTTCCTTATCCTGAGGAGGATTACTCCTGAAATCCAAAGCCAATCTTTACCTTCAGGGAATAGGTACTTCATTGTACAATCTTCTTATTTTAATTGCAGTTCCAGTCTTGATTTGTCATGTTTGTCAGTTTTACAATGTGAGTTAACCACAAAATTGCCACTACTATAAATTATAACTACCACATTAGAGATACTTCCTACTTTGATGTTCAGTTCAAGCATAACAACATGAAAAGCACAGGAAATACAAGACTGGACAACAATTTCTAAACAATATTAGCCTTACAATGTAATATATATGTACACACCACTAAGATCCGTCTTTAGAGGACCGTTTTTCTTCATCGCCCTGAAGGACATCAGATCATTCTCATGAGGTGGGAAGCTTGGATTAAGCTAAATCTTAATCCTGCTCAAGACCACTTGCAATGCAATTGTACTCTGACCATAGCAGTGCTGATGAATTGAGCAATTTCCTAGGCACAGGTCTGGCAGATGGGTCTTGAGGAAGCCCACTCAAGGCTATTTCTTCCTGAGACATAAGATACCTCCACATGCATCATGGTGTGGTTTTTTGAGTAGTCTTACCTTGAACTTGACCACATTGAATTCAAACCTTCTGTTTCATAGCCAGGTCAATCTGTATTTCAAGATATTTTTAAAACTCTTCAGTCCTTTTTAATAATGCTAGAACATTTCTTAAATTACCAGGACATATTGCTATCTCATTTATTTATTGAACAGTCAGAACTTCAGCAGACGTTTTGCTAGGACTCTGTGAGTAGGCTTCTCCTGCTCTTAAAACTGCCCATTAACGTACCTTTTTGTTCTTTATTTTTAATAAGACATTATTCTACAAGAAAACTTTTCAATCTACTTACTTTCATCAGTTGAAAGGAAATAGTTGAACTCATTTTTAGATAGTCAAATACCTCACAGCAAACAGATTTTCCTTAGTCATATGCTTATTAATTTCTTCCAAATACTCCAATAGATTTGTGAGTCATGCTTTCTCCTTATAAAAGCTCCAATGGGGCTATTACTCTCTAAATTCCCAAGAAATTGACTTTGCTTGAAAACTCTCAGCTGAATAGCCTTCCTCTGGTTCCATCAAACATATTACGACAGTAAAGGACAGGTTACAGACTAGTTTCTGCACAAGATATTGAATTTGAGACACAAACAATACTTTCCTTCAAGTTGAGATATCAATTATTTCTTTTAGTGCTTAAGGGCTGTGATATGCCATTGACTACTAACAGCGAAAGAAACAAGCAAATGCAGCTTTTGGAGATTGTTTGTCTTTTAAATAAAAATGAGATACATATTTTGCAGAACAAGTACAAGCTGTATTATATTTTGTTGTTATACATCTGCTTCTGTTAAAACCACAGTTCATTTAACAAAAATCATGACAGCTTGGGAAACTGCAGTCTCCAAGGGAGTAATAATATCACTACAGTGACTTTGTACAATTCAGTCTGGTCAATGTCAGTCATTAAATAGAAAACCATTTTTATTAGTTTATGCTAACACAGCAGCTTATGACAATCAGCTTGATGCAAGAAGGTAAAAAAAAAAAATTAAAACAACAATTAAAAAGCTGCTTGACAGGTTCATGATACAGATTCACAAGGAGGATCTTGTCATCTGCAGCTGATATTTTAGTGTCATTAAATAGCAAAAATACTAACTTGAGAAATATTGTTTTTAATCCTACAGTCACTGTTGGTATGCACTAAATAAAACCCTATTGACGCTTCTCCCCATCAAACACAAACCAATGCCCACAAGGCCCCATTGTCCATGAAGATGACAGAATGCAAAGGTGTACCAATAACTATCATGACTGTGACTGGATCCAGTGAAGGATAGGAAAAGTCAACAGCACAGGAAAAGTGAAGGATTCGTTTATGTCTTTTCAGTTCTCCCAGGAATCCCCACCAACTCATGTAAAGATGGCACGGTTATAAAACTGCATTGAGGGCTTCTTTTACAATCTCAAACTTCACTAGATCTGAAATATTATGTACCATTTTGCACCACAAAGCAAATTATCATTAGTCCAGATTTCACTCATAGACCAAGGGTGTGGGCATCAAATAGCTCCCTGGACAAAAAAATGTGACTTTTATCCGTCTCCACCCTTATCTCTTGCAACAATAAATCCCCCCAGCTGAACAAATATATTTTGCAAAAGGAAAAGGAAGAAGATGACAGTTAGCTTACTGTGTTTTACATTGATAATTCTTCAGAGGTAAATTAGAATAAGGAAATATGTCACCAATTCCCCCTCTTAATAGGGGAAGGACAAACCATTTTAAGTTAAAGAATTACTACAGTAGGAGACAACAAGCAGAAAGCACTAGATAAACATGTTACTTAAGTATATTTAATTTGGACTTCTACATTTATGTCAGTCCACAAATTAAGAAAAATGTCCAAATGCTTTAAAAATTGCTTGAAAATTTGAGGATTATGCCTCTGCAAACAGAAGAAAAAGATTCCTTGTTATTGACGATGAAACGTGACTGATTTTGCAGCATGAATATATAGCTTTCATTTTCTCTGTTGGTTTGTCTCTAGCTAACGTCATCAAAACAAACAGATGCAAAATTGAAGGCATGCAGAAAACAAATCTGCTTTAGACATCTGCAATCCTGTCTTTCTCCAAGCACCTCATTTTCTGGAATGAGATTACTCTGGCTGTGCTTAGCATAGCACGGTAATTGTGCTGAACACAAACCCTGACAGTGGGATTACAGATGACCTCTGATATTGCAGTAATTAATGCTGGTACATGCATAAACTCCCCACGATGCAATCTAGGCTTCAGCCTCCTATTTCTTCTTCTTGTTCCTCCTGCCACCCACACGTCTTTGCCCAGTTTGTTCTGTCAAGGATAGCTCTCTTCAGATAACAATGATTTTGTTTTTATAGGAGCTGTTTAGATGGATATGGACAATCATTTAGCAGTCTGCTAATAAGGTGCCCACCCATATGCAATGTAAGAAGTGATGTTCTTGTAGGCTCGTTTTTTTCACTATCATGGCAGGTTAATGATAAAATCCTTGCTTCTTTATAAATACTACGTAAAGTGCTTTTGCAGAAAGGTGGCTGGGAGACACAGCTTACCTTCCTACTAGATGTCAGTGAATCCTCTCATGGTTTTAGTGACACGATGGTCCCCAGTTGACAACTTCACCATTGCACAATGGGATTATGGATGACCTCTGACATTGCACTAATTAATGCTGATACATGCATAAGCTCCCCACCATGCCGTCCCTACTTCTTCTCCTTCACACAGAAACTTCAGGTCTCTGACCACAATAATTTTCCCACACTGGCCTGCAGTGAGATTCACATCCCTCTGATTGTCGTCCAGAGGGATTTTCTACACTGAGCAAGTCTGCAAAGATTTATACTTCCAGCATAGTGCAGGAGCATATGGAGATGGTGGCTCAGACACTGAAAGCAGATTAGGTCTTTTTTGTATAGTGCTGTGTCTGAAACGGAGGGTTGTTATTCAGGGCTAATTTGCTTAGTTCTAGTTTGGTGATTTCTCCATTCTGCTCTTTGTGTAGAATGGATAGGATTGTAAATTCCCCACGAAAAGCACAGGGATTAACATCTGAGGAAGAGCAACATACAGCACAGTTAAAGAGGGGACCTATCCAACACAAATAAAATTAAAGGAAGATACAACTTCTGATTTAGGAACTCTCTAAACTGAAGACTGCTGGAAGCTGGGAAAATACAACGAGAGAACCATCACTTAGTGCTCATGCCTTTTCTCACACTCATTCATTACGCATTCACTTCAGATCACTGTCCAAGGCAGGACTATTGGACTGTCATCACACAGCATGGATATTCTTATGCTCAAAAAGAAGGTTACATCTAAAAATCTCGTATCTGCAAAGCTGTAATCAAAAAAATCACTTTTTTTAATTACTGCTCCATGAAATGATTTTTTCTGCTACATATTGTGCTGAACTCCACCACATTAATGTTATTGACAGCATCCACAGGCATGTTCAGAGTACTTTTAATGGAACTGACCTGGGAAGCTAACTTCCAGAATGAAGACATGCTGTTTCTGGATCCCTATCATGGAAAAAGAGGGCTTCAAATGATCTAGAAAAGTCTCTATGTTAAGACATGTCAACTACATTACATCCATGCCATTCCTGACTAATGTTTGCTGAATGCCTTTTTTTCAAAAGCTCCAGTAGTGAACATTCAACAATCCCATCTGCTGTTTGATGGACATCCAACTTGAATCTTTCTTATTCCATTTGTTATTTCTTGTCTTGATTCTATGAATGCAGACAACAATGTCCTCTTCTTAAAATAGCCTTTAGTGTCTCTTTCTCCTCTCCAATTCTCTTCTCTACATAGAGGTGCCGAATAACCACAATTTACACACCAAGCACACAGCATAGCACAAATTGTGAAGGAGCAGAGCTGTCCTTGCCATATGGGTTATTGGACCAACTGGAGGCACAACCCAAAATCCAGGGGAGAGTTTAGAACCCAGAGAAATGATCGGCTGAACCTTGACCGTGATGCACCATCTGGCCAACTTACAGCAGAAAAGTACTATCACTCCATGGTGATTTCAGAGAGGACGTGCACCACCATCTAACCACCAAATACAAAATGCTTCCTCTGAGTTTATACCATTATACTGTTATTCAAATTACAGCACTCAGCAATTCACTGATACACGTTACCCATACTTTATTCTGTTTTCAAGCAGTGATTATGACTTCAAAAACCTTATATTGAAGTAAGGAGCTAGAGGAGTTTAATTTCTCAAACTGCTCTGCTGAGCTCTCATATAGAAATTCATTAATCTTTATGTTAAAAATTATTTTTACATTTCAAGTTGGCACTGGGAAAAATAACATTTCTACCATGTTTGAATAGTGACATTAACCAGTTTTATATAACTGATAGCCACATAAATGCTACTAAGATTAATCTGAATAAACCAGAAATTATAGACAAACACTAAACCCCCACACTTTTCACAAGAATTAAACTGCATTTTTAGTATAGAAGTTAAATTCATTGGAGCTTTCAAGTCATACTACAAAATAATTGACATGGTCATACTTACACACTTATGGAATGGCAGACATAGAAACCATAACCCCTAACCGCCACATAACAGTTGTTGTTGTTGTTATTATTATTATTATTTTCTTAGCTTGCAATGATATGAAAAAATATGTATTATTATTATTATTATTATTATTATTATTATTATTATTATTATTTTCTTAGCTTGCAATGATATGAAAAGATATGTTATTCCAAGTTCTATTTACCAATCCTAAGACTCTTCTGTTGGATATGGACTTGGGCAGGTGTGGGTGGAGGAGATCTGTGCTGTTGTGGATCTATTAATTACCTCCTTTATTTCTAGTCATTGTAAATGGCTGCGGCACAGAATACAGCCAATTAACAATTTAAGCATAACTTATGCATATAAAAATTAAATTAGGAACCCAACTGGATTTAAAAATAATCTTTTTTCATTTGCTGCTGCTGCTGCTGAAATTTGTGCAATTCGTGCACTTCTCTGGTCCCTGGGTATTGATAGAAATATTTCTTTTAAGAATACCAGAAAACTCATCAGTTTTCTAGCTATGTAAGTACATTTCATAACAAGACACAGTGTTTTGTGGAAGTTCAGCATTCCTCCTGATTTCAAGATAGCTACAGACAACTTCTTTCAGAGTTCCTTGGTTTTACGTTTACAGTCATTTGTTGGGTTTTTGTTGGTTGGTTGGTTGGTTGGTTGGTTGGTTGGGTTTTTTCTCCTATGGAGCATGCAACACAAAAAAACCCTTATCTAAATGGCAAATGCATTGTATTGAAATGTATCCTCTCATTTCCCTAAGTTCATTCCAAAGGACATGTTTTTTTAATATCACAGGGCAACATTTGTACTAGAAAAACTAGTAATTTTTAAACAGAGTAGATGTATATATCTTAAACTGTTAATATTACAATTTCCAGGAACTGTCAGAATTCCCAGCGCAAGCTGCAAAATGGGGTTCACCACTTTGAAAGCCCATATTCTGCCTCTCATCTGGAGTGACCTGCTGATGCAAATGCACACTCACAGTTGTGCTGGCTGGTGGGAATGCTAATTTCAGAGTGGCTAATTGAACAGGAAATCTCACTGATTTCCTTTATAACTTTTGTTCAATGCTATCAGGAGAGGTGAAATACCTGGATTCTGACCAGCTGACTGTTTTGAAGCTCTGCCTGATTCTCTGAATTAGTTACAGGAACCAGATGGTGATACTACTTTTTTTTTTTTTTTTT
>VXBL01010542.1:35574-68126 GCA_013400195.1 Aramus guarauna
GGACACTGGACTAGATGACTAGATGACCTCAACCCTTCTGTGATGCTCTGATTCCAAATAGTTCTAACTCCAGATTCTTTCCAGATCAGTGTTCACAAACTGGTAAATTCTGGCATCAAACCAGCACAGAGAAGCCACTCCTGAGCAGGAATAGTCTAACATTGTTCTGTTGACTTTGGAGTGTTATTGATTTCCAATGGCTGACAATTTGCCCCTGAAATACTTCACTTGATTCACTATTATGCACTGCTACATGAAATACTAGTACTAATACTAATACTAACAATTTGTTCATTGATTTAGCACTTTTTTCTTATTGGGAGCCATTCGTAAGCATAACACTTTATATAAATGTGTTTGCAGTCCATATTTTTTTAATATGATTAAGTATGAATATATTTAGTCCCAGTCTATTAGAATGATACTAGACATACAAATATTCTGTCCGTTTTCCTATACCAAATTAATTTTTTGCTGTTAACTGCATGGATAATCAGTACATTATAAAAAGTAGAAGAATTTCTAATTGAAGGAATTACATCTTAATTTCCAGTAGAAGGTAGAGGCTGAAGGAGACTTTTCATTTTCCAGAAGAGGCTGTCTTTGCTTATGTGGGCAGACCATTATGTGTAAGCATACACTATGACAGACTGAAGAAGAGCTAAAAACTTCAGTTACTGAAAGCACTCTGGCTTTTTACATTGTTTGCTTCAGTCATACTTGGACACAGCAAACATATTGTGTGGAGGTATTGTGAAGGACAGCCACCTATTCCAGCTCATTATCCGATTAATTGCCTCATGGCTTGGCTTCAGTAGTCCAAAAGCACTGATTACAATGTACCAGCACAGCTGGAGATTACACAGGCACAGTAGGTATATTGCTACATACCCATTTTTTGAATGTGTTTGCTCCTTTTTTTTTTTGTCAAGTACATTCTTAGTACCATCTCATCTGCTCTTAAGTTCATGACAGGTTTTTTCCCCCACTAGCAGCTATTTCTTCTTATGTCATCTCTTAAAACTTCACTTTTAAATATAAGTGAAGCCTAAGCCCTCTACAATCCCTCCCACACAGAGGCAGATTTTTACTTGGAATGAATCCTAAATTGTGCAAGAGCTGTGTATGGAACACTGATTTTTTAAATTTTAAAACTATGCAGATCTCTAATATGAATATTAGCATCACTGTTGCCCAAAAAAGATGGTATGCTACCGCAACCACATTAGCTATAAATCTGGTTTTGCTACTCAGACCTTTACCCATACCTAAAAATCTCTAGCTCAAGTGCAGTGGTGCTTTGGACTTGAACTATTCAACCTTGCATTATACGGAGTTTGACTGGAGTTTGAAGATTGTTGGTGAACATCACAGCATAATGTAGGGGGGGATACAGCTGCAGACCACATGCTCAGCTTTGCACATTTTTGCTATTGGCTATTTCAATCATTCTGCAGCTAATCAAATTGTTTGCTTATTTCATGTAGCTCAAGTGTTTTTTCCACAATCCAATGTTCTGATCTGAGTGATATTGAGTAACTTGGCTGTAGAAACTCATGTTATTTGTTGTTCTGAAGACTAATCCTATGGGCAAGACCAAATCAATGTTTTCGTTCCCATTGAAGGAATTTAATCAGCACCTCCACTGAGACAAGGTAACAGATCATGTGTTCCTCTTTCTAGTCCAACACAATGCAAAATGAAACTGCAAAACAGAATTTAAAATCCTCCATTTTATTTTGCACTTCAGTAGACTTGGAGAACACAAAATGTCAGTGATTATTTCAGATGGTTTTTATCTATTACTAGATAGAAAACCTAAAGCTGCAGGATTTATAACTTCCAGGTAACTCCTAGCTACACAATGGAATAACACATTTTTGTCTGGGTCTAGTAAGTTTATAGAGCCATTCATCTCTGAAATCTGATTAACTGAAGGCATTTATCTCCATAAGTTTGGTTCACAGATTTAAAACAAAACAAAATGGATTTTCTTGACCTATTAACATTTCAATTATTATTACTTTGATTTCTGAAGTGTGGTTCCAACTATGTTAGTAGCCTGTGTGGTACTGCAGCACAGAGGTGAAGAATATGATTAATCTTGTTTCATGCCTTCACATAAAATACTGTACGTCAAAGGCAACATCTTTACCAATTTGCATCAGTAGCAGCTAATGAGCATACAGACACTTCCAGACAAGCAAACTTTTGAAATGATGTTGTGTTAAGATTCAAGTCCCTAGGAGGTGACATGAAAATGAAGTGATTAGTTATGTTCCATGCAACAGAAGACAGCTTTTCAGACAGTAATGGGAAGAATTGCTACCTATTTGCTGATATGTCCAAAGAGATTAAATGCTTTTTATGCTGATGCAGCATCTCAGCCAACAGCAACACATTATTCTGTTATTATATTGGTCAACACGGTTCATGTGTGTAAGCAATGGCTATCAGAACTAATCAAATATAAAGAAACTGGATACTACATTCTCCTTCTCAACAGTGCCATTACTGCTAAGTGACTATCCATTAGTATTCCCTTATCAAATCCTCTCTTCACACTTTTATAGTAAGGTTGTAAAATTCACTTTGGGCCTTTACTTGCTGGACAAGCTCTGTGCTAAGGACAGACCCTGAAAATAAAGTCAGGCAACTCTTAGCTAGTCTGAGGATTTAAAAAATGGAAGAAAAAGGATTTTTTGAGTTCTTTTAGCACCTAATAGTGACTTGCTTTTTCCAGTGGTAATGTGATTCCATGACGCTATGTTTATAGGAATTGTGCCTAGATGAAAAAGCTAGATTTCAGGACTACAGAGCTTCACCGATAGATGAGTGCTCCACTCCCATCTACAAAACACAGCTCTAGGGAGCACTATGGGAACCACAGGCAGGTGAGTCTACTCTGACATCTTGTAAGCTGCTGAGTCTATAATTAAGATCACTAAGTACCTGGATAAAGACGATCTGTTGGCAAAAAGCCAACATGACTTCCGTAAGTGGCACTCCTGCCTCACCTGATGGAGTTCTTTAATGATGACAGTATGTGTAGGGATAAAGGAAATACAGTGGAAACAGCATACTTGGATTTTCAGAAAGCATTTGATAAAGTTCCACATGAAAGGCTCTTGCCAGGGAGTAAGGAAAAGGCCCTGCTATAGACAGAAAATCTAATTAAAGAACAGGAAGTGTCTTTTCAGGATGAAATGTCAGCAGTGGGCTCCCCCAAGGATCACTGCTGGAGTCAGTTTTACTCATCAGTGACCTGGAGGAAAGTATGAATGGGGAAATTGTCCACTTTGAAGCTCCTAAGCTCTCTTGATCAAATGCTGCTCTGATGATAAGCAGCTCCAGAAGGACATCGAAAATTGAATGAGTGGTCTAAAATGTGACAGATGAACCTCAACGTATACAAATGGAAGATACCGCATCAATGAAAACAACACTAAAATGTGCCTACACAACATTGAACTTGGAAATGGCCATTGCAACTGCAAATAGAGATCTGAGTCATCATTATCAGTTCTCTGAAGTGTCTCCTTAAATAATGTTTGTCACTGTCATGATGGTAAGCCAGGCTGTTAAACTATCTGACCCAATATGATGCTTTTTTATGTTCTTAAGAAATTACCAATAAAATGGTAGTGAAATTTAGCTAAGAATCCATTATGTTATTCATGTAAATAGTCTATTTAAAAACAACCTCCCAAGAAAACACACTGCATACATAATGAATAATTATAGTGGTTCAATTAAGAATAGAAACTAGACTTTAAAAAGCTACTATTTCAGAAGACATTGCCTTTTAATACTGTTCATATGGTCTTTACTTGTTATTCTGTAGGAAGCCTAATTATCAAATAATTTAATATTATACAGGAAAGAAAATGTTCGTTAGGGGATTGCCAAGAAGAGAGTTGTATTTCTAAGCTGACAAACTAAGAAATAAGATCCCCTTTCCTGAAATTCCTCCAAAATAAACAGGGCCAATGAAGCCACTAGATAACTCTGACTTTTTCATTCCAGCTGTTTAGAGAAGAGACGGAAGATATTAGAGAAGATCATCCAGTTACCAAAAGCCAAATATTTTAGAATTTTCTTTCCTAAATAAAGCATAAATAAATATTTGCATTTATTGCGGATAAAATCCTCTCACTTTATTTACAAAATGCCTAGACATTTCAAGAGGTATAGATTGACTTAGTAACTTTCATTTATGACTATGCAAAGTGTCAATATTCACAAAATATTGTAACAGAAGTCAAATAGGAAGTTACCTGTCAGTACCACGTAAATGAGCACAACTCTGTTTACAAATTCATCTTGATGTGTTAGACTCTGATGTCTAAGTAAGAGCCAGGAGATGCCACTGTGCTGACAAGGTCTGTATTAAGAAATTCCAGATAAAGTTGCACATGACAAAATTACAATGCAATTACCACAGCCAAGTTGTTTGATTCTTTTGATTCAATGAGGTAACAATAGCATTAAACTACACTATTATTTATCCATAAAGACATATCAAAAAACTTCAACATTATGTTATAAAAATTCACATATCTCAGTTTAAATTCCTCTTTAATCTCTTTGTCCGATATACTCAGAGCCAGTGCAAAAAGGTCATGTGACCCTGGAAATACCTTAACACCTTTCTTGTCCAAGTCTCCCTATGTAAAATTTCTTGTGACTTGAAATCCTTTAGGCTTAACATGGATCACAATATTGCAACGCTGGATGCTGATCTGCTAATTTAACTGCAGTAGGATTGACACAACAGGTAAATTTGTTTCTCAACTTCTTGTCTCGAGCAAGAGGTCCTAATCTCAGCACTAAATGCAAAACTCACAACAAGGCGGCATGAGTGCACTTAACTACAATATATCTTCAGCAGGCAGGCATTTGCATCTAACAACGCAAATAAGAATGAAATGCAGTCTGGAAAATGGAGCAGCTTGAGTTGAAGGTTTATATGTCTTTCAGGTGTGGTAAGTTTATCTGAACAAGACTAGTACCTACTTAGAAGAGACCAAATCCTTCCTTATCTGATCAAATCTGAAATTATGTTATTCATACCCCAGCCCCTGTTGTACTGGGAATTATGAGGCTGGGGTATGAATAACACAACAACACACTGTCTTCTGAAGGTGCTCCACCATGCATAAAAGATGCCAGTTACATCAGAGACCAGTGTTTGCTTTTTCTCAGGCCTCTTCTTGGGTCACAGAATGGTGTGTTGACATCTCTGCTTTCCCATGAGGAAACACTCTTCTGCATTCTACCTCTTACACACGGGCATTGCATGCAGGTGCATTTTTTGCTGTTCACAAAACCAACATGTTTCCTCAAGTTTCATACTGGCTCTCTTACGCATCTCCCTACCCAGTAACCTGTCTTGGTGAACTCCTTGGGCTCTACTAATGGGTTTAAGATGAAGGAGGATCAATTTAGATTAGATGTTAGAAAGAAATTCTTTACTGTGAGGGTGCTGAGGCCCTGGCACAGGGTGCCCAGAGAAGCTGTGGCTGCCCCTGGCTCCCTGGCAGTGTTCAAGGCCAGGTTGGATGGGGCTTTGGGCAACCTGGGCTAGTGGAGGGTGTCCCTGCCCATGGCAGGGGGGGTTGGAAGTAGATGGGCTTTGATGACTCTTCCAATCCAAACCATTCTGTGATTCTATGACTCTGTGATTCTACTTCTCCTTGTACTTTGCAGACCTAACAAAGATGGCACTAGGATAGATGATGACTGCCAATTAAGCTTTCCATATTGAATCAAATCCCACTTTTAAAGTATATTAAGGTGTCTGAAATTAGGATTCTCCATCACTAAATACTAATAATGAACAGCATTAAAAAACTAATGTTTCTATCTTTAAATCTATGTGCAATTAATGCTAGAGTGATTTAGCTGAAGGGGACAAACACACTAAACTTCATTAATATATCATATTTTATTTCCAGCAGTTATATTTGTGTGTCTAAGACTAAAGCACAGCTTTTAAAGGACATCATGTAACTCGTGCCCCATCCTGCCTGCAGAGAACTCAGTGGGAGACCCACCATCACCTTCAGCAGAGATGAGAAGAGGCTGAATGGATTCATCATACACTTTCGGAAAGGAATTTTATTCTTGAGGACTTTCCACCTGACACTTTTATCACGGAAAAAAAACCTTCCTATGTCTAAAAAATGAACAAAATCCAATACTCAAATTCGCACCTGATGGAAAAGTTAAAAGTATTGTGAAAAAAATTGTGGGAGGACCAGGAGGTAAGAAAAAGAAGAGGAAGAGGTTTCAGTAATCACAGTAAAATCCATATTCAGCTTCCTGTGTGAATGTTTTACTGATATCCAGAGGAGAAAGGACACTTTTTAGAAACATTTAGGAAAAAAAAGAATCATATTTTCACACAGTGGATGTAAGGATTCAAATATGCTTTCAAAGTTAAAAGAATATGTTGGAATATTTTCTGCAGCAATACTTGACTTTCTCTAACTTTGACGTAATGAATTACAACATGGTTACTTTTTATGCTACACCTAGGATGAAATTTCAAAACACAGATGGGTAAAAGTGAATTGCATAAAAATAGGAAAAGAGTAATTATGAAATTAGGTTTCATCAACAGGAGCATAAATGGGAATTGATATTGTTAGAGCAACAATAGATACAACATTTCAAGCTACTCACTGAAAATGATCTTCAGTGAAGGTATGCAATGTTACCATCAACTGTACAGATATACCAACAAAGGAAAATCATATTTATGAGTGAGCTCTATCAGATAGATTTTGCTGAATCAGTAATGGATATTAAGCTGTCCATCAGTTTTAAAGGGTAAAAGTTTTGTTTGATACTTTTCTGTAAACAAAATTTCTAAATAACTACACCAAACCAAGATCTGGCCAAACTGCATTTAGCATTAACACTAGAAAACAATCACAGATACAAAGGGTTTGAATTAAGAGTAATTCCATCAGCTTTATGATCAGTACTTTATGATACGTGTGAATTTTTAACGTTTTAACTCTACTTCATTTCAAAAACTCACTTGCATCCTTCTGAGTCCAAATTAATTTCTTTACACCATGAAAGAAAGACACAAAGCCTTTCTCAGCATTGTGCTACCACTGAATTTGTCATATCTGTCCATCTCCTCATTTATTTTGAACCAGTGACACCCTTCAGTAAGTAACACTGTGACTGCTCATCCTCCAAGCACCGGGGTGCATCCACACCAGGTGGCTCTTGGTCTGATGGCCACTGGCCATGCAGCCACGGAGGCATGCCATGTGCCTCTGATCTGACAGTGAATGATTGCCATTCTGCCTGCGCTGAACCCTGAAGAGGCTAGAAAGCAGAGTAAGTTGTGACAAACGACATGCTGCTTTTCCTTCTAACACAATCAACGATAATAAGCTGGAGAAATTCTGAACTTCTTGTAAGTCCTTGGATCATCTAATGGAATGCAACAAACGAGCGCAGTGGTGGTCAGGGACTAAAATAGATGTAACCTACTAGTGTTGCTCATTCCCCTCCTATCTATCCTACACATTGCTGCACCGATGTCTGGAAAAGGAGCTTTGCTGGACTCTAAGTCTGTTCATGGCAGCAGGAGCTGAGAATCTTGCCTCAGTGGGAATTTGATCACTGAACGTATTACATTTCCTTCTTTTTCTGAAAACTGCAGGTGGGAACTGTGCTGAGTCTGGAGATTTTAGTTCATTTAGGGCTCATGTAACCATGTTTTGTTCCATTTTCTCTTTAGTTCACATATTTTTTTGTCTTTCACAGCTTTACCTGAATTCCAAGTCCAGATGAATCTCCAAAATGTGAATCAACTTTCAAACCTCCAACTTTTACAAGGTTTATGCCATACTTGCCTGCAATTATACTGTATGCCTGGATTGTTAATTACTGCAAACCTCAAGGCAGTTTCAGGATGGGAAATTTGTATGGCTCTAAAGATGATTTTCCTCTCTTTGCTCAGTCCTGTGTCCACCAAACGGTAGCAGTAGACTAGACCAAGCTGACTCAGATGGCAGGCCACCCTCTGTGATTAATCTGTTTTGAAATAAATGGCCTACATGTTATTAATACTAAACCTTGAGATAAGGTATTTTCCAATTGGACTAGTAACTGAAAGAGAAAAAAATGGTCATGTGATTTCTCTTTTGGGAACTTTGTTGAACTTACTGCAGCTGTAAATTGTTCTTTTCATGTATTTAGAATCATTAGTGCTTTTATTGAAGGTGTTTTTCCATACTTTTAAGGGATTTTTTTGGTCATAACAACCAGTGATTTATTTTCAGCTTGCTTCTACTGGCTACAGTCTGGCTTTTATTTCTTTTATAGTACCAATTCCTTACCTGCAAATTCTTTATCATTTCTGTGAGGACGTAAAAAAAAAAAGTGCATTATTGACCAGACCAGGAACTTAAGAGCTATAGAGGCTACTTTGAGAATAATAGTGTGCTGCAATTTTTCTTTTAAGGCTTAGAAATGCTGAAATATGCATTGTCATAGGCTTTGCCACACATAAAAATGCACATAAAAGTTCTTCCAATACAAGAATAGTGGATTATATTTATAAGGTAAGTACTTTTTCTCCTCTACTTTTTGTGAATGTCTATAATTCTATATTACTTAAACGGTAGGGTGGTATTGCTCCTTCAGTAAGAAGAACAGATAGGTGGAAGACACATAGGAGGAGGAATCCTTCACCCAAATGCAACCTTCCTGCTTCTTTACTGAGGGTAATTGGGGAGCACCACAAGTCAAGAATGACACAATGCCTGAGAAAAGCAGATCAGTAGGTTTAAGCAAGAAAACATGGCAACAAATTCACCACAACAAGGTGGTTCAAGCTGAAATGAGATGTTACAAAGTCAACAGATGCCTGAAAATAGGGTTGAATTCATATTGTAGTTACTGACAGAGTCCAAAAGCTACTATTGCACTAGGTGACTCATGTAGTGAGGAGATGTTTAAATGTGTAAAATATGCCTGTTGGGTCCTAAAGGCTTGTCTGAATATTTTACAATGAGTTTCTGTCAGGTGTCTGAGTAAAGATTGTATCCTCTACTGTCTAATGAAAGTAAGATATTGAGAAATGAATTTTCAAAGGGAGCTGTATAGTACAACTGCAGCAAGATGAAAATATACCCAAAGGCAGAGGGCTGAGAACTTTGTTTCAGCATCAAACATTGAGAAATCAGTCCCATTTTCCTATTGTGCTCAAAGGAAGAACTACAGTTCTGATCTGTTGAGTCTAATTTTGCACACTTTTGCGTCTTACAAGGGATGCCTGGACAAAGAAGGTCTGCAGCCGAAGGGCCAGAGTGTGCTTTGTTGTTTGAAGACTCAATATTAGAAGTTTTAGAGTTGATTAATATTTCTTACTAGGTCATTGAAATGTCTGGGAGAACATTTCAATTTTAACGATGTGTTCTGTCATTTCTGTAACATTTTCTGCCTCTTTGCACTTTCACAGCAATAGACCACACAGAAATGCTAGCCAGACAATATTCTCAGAATTGTGTAGCCTCAGCAAACTTGGTAAGTTTCAGCAAGAGATTCAAGATGGGTTTTCTCCAATGCAAATATAAATATTGTGTTCTATATATATATTGTGTTCTATCCATGATAAGCTGAAATATAGTTAAAAATGTATATAAAGCATCACTCTTACTACTGATACATTTAGCCTGGTTTTCGCATTTACTTAACCTCTTAAATGATTTCTTTTTTTATTCTTATAGCATGTTCAATAAAGGACATGACAAACTACCTAGATTGAGTTAAATTACATGAGTTAGTCACATGTAACATGTAAAAGTTTTCCCTCCTTACTTTTGAAAAATATTTCTAATATGTTTAAGTATTCCTGTAATCTAGGGAGGACATAAAACAAGTATCACCAGTAACTTTATATTAAATTGCTACATTTCTTCTAGGCACAAAAATGTTTCCATTCTTCCTTTTGTTATAGACTAACCACATATTCCAAAAACCAGCAAGGACTCCGTATGAATGGTAAGTCAATTACCCTGAGTACTTTTTTTTTTAAAAATACAATTTCTCTACGGGTAATATTTGTGTACACATACACCTACACATATACACATACCTGTAAAAATCTCTTTAATTTTTCCATGCAAGTCCTGAATTTATCATCTACATGATGACAAACAGGAATGTATATATTTACAGAATTTTTATTTGCTGTATCCTTGGCAAATGAGCTTAGAATTCTTTTAATTGTTATGCTCTTTGTAGAGAAACAAAGCAAGAAAAATACAAAAATTAAAATAAATTCTTATCTTTACCTTAAACATGAATTAAAGAACAGTTTCTATTCTCTTGATTAGACTGTGGCTTGATTAACATTTTTAACTGGTATTAAGTCTTCATTTCATGCCCAAGGTATGTCCCCTGCCATTCCTTTGTACCAGCCCAGTACTTGTGTCTCCATGAAGTTCACCAGACAGAAGCACTGATCCGGTTAAGTAATTAACATTTTATTTCCTGGGTCAGTTTTTGCCAAGAATACAAGGCAAATGGGTAAAATAGTAGCCCAGAATAGGCAGCCACAAAAGCAGCAAGATGGGCAAAGAAGAGCTGAAGCAAGGCCCCTTCACGAAGCAGCAAGGCTGGTTTGTGTCAGTTTTCAAGGAATTGTTACTTTACAGAATGATGCAATGAAAAAAAGGAGTAGGGGCTTTGTGTCCCAATTCCCTGACAAACATAGAAAATCTGTTTGGAAATTTCTGGAATTAAAAGGGAACAACAAGAGTTTACCTATTTAATAAATTGGAAAGACAGCAACATAAAACCTGCCTTGATTCAGTTTAAAGTCATAATCAAGAAGCCACAGAGAAATCTCTGAGGTTTAGCATGGGCCTTAACAGAATTTCCACTACTGACAAGATGAATAAAAATGCAACAGCAACTCCAATATAAAAAAGTAAATTATTTTTTTACCAATGAATGCATATATTCCTACTTTGCAGATTATAATAATGCCCTGAATTTAGAATCCTAGAACGGTTTGGGTTGGAAGGGACCTCACAGCCCATCCAGTTCCAACCCCCTGCCATGGGCAGGGACACCCTCCACTAGCCCAGGTTGCCCAAAGCCCCATCCANGCTGGACGCAGCACTGCAGGTGGGGTCTCACCAGAGCAGAGCAGAGGGGCAGAATCCCCTCCCTTGACCTGCTGGTCACGCTGCTGGACACGCAGCCCAGGACACGGTTGGCTTTCTGGGCTGCAAGTGCACACTGCCAGCTCATGTTGAGCTTCTCATCCACCAACACCCCCAAGTCCTTCTCCTCAGGGCTGCTCTCAATCCATTCTCCACCTAGCCTGTAGTTGTGCTTGGGATTGCCCTGACCCATGTGCAGGACCTTGCACTTCACGTTATTTATTATTTAAATACAGCAGTCTGTATTTCTAGAAACTACAATTCTTCCTATAGTTATTTTTTTCTCTAATAAAAGTTGAAAACATGAATCTACTTAAACAGTAAAGGTTCGTACATATCACATAAATCACTGACACTTGAACTATAGAGCAATTTTAAGAACACAAAAATTAGTATGTTTGGTCAGTTTTGTTCTACAGAAATTTGCTATATTTTATATAACACCCATATTTCAGATCATAAAACTGTCACATGTTCAAAACAATCAAGAATATGCTTAAAACCAAACTTCATATTGGATTATTTACAGAATTAGTCAAACTGATATTTTGAGCCATAGGAAAAGTTAAGTTCCCCTAAATCTCATTCAAAGAGATTTTAATAGTAATCAGCAATTTCAGGAACTCAAGTCCATGTTGATTTCTGTCAAGTAAAGTGTTGCACAGTGGCTCACTACAAGCTTTAAGCCACAACATATTGCCAACTGGAGGTGCATAAAAAAATCTCATGCCTTAAAGCCTAGGTTCCCCAGTAGGTAATCAGGAAATGAATTATGTTTGTAATGGGATCATGTTTACCACTCAACAACAGTTCTTAACAGCTTAAAATTTTAACAGGGCATTTTCATGAGCTGAATTCATCAGAAAGCCTGTTACGAGGTTTATTAATTTAAGGAAATGGTTAAGTTCTGATTCCTATACATATTTTGAAAACACAGACTTCTTGGAAGATAAATTTTACCCAGACTTAAAGCTTCCCCCAGAAAACATAGAATTTAACTGTTTCAATAAATTGTTTTAATTAGCCTGTGCGCTTTTTATGCCCTCATCCTGTGATGTTTGTTTTGTGTAGGGTTTTTCTGAACCTAAGCACGGAGGCTTGCTGAACCCTGATCCCTGCTGAGTCAGGGCTGGTAAGAGCTGGAGCTGGGGACGACGGGCACAACCAAGAGTCACTGAAGACTGTGAGCATCAAGCAGAGGAGTTCAAAGGATGAGTAACTGAAGCCAAAGAGTCCCAACAAGTGAGGATACTCTCTTGAAAACACACCTATAAGTGAAGTACAGAAGACACCAAAAGAAGCAATATAGTCTCTTCAAAAAATACTGTGAAGCTAGTTATTTCTCCTGAGCTACAAATCATGCAAGTTGCAGGTGTCCTGTATCCCTGAGAACAATTTTGAAAGAAAGAAAATTCTAAAATCACAGCACATCAGAACGCTTTGGATGACACCATCTAGCCTGGGAGTATAAGGCTGCATGTAAGCAGAAGTCTTGAAAGTCTCTTTATGTCTAAATCTGTCAGATCTTTACATACTTTTTAAGTAAAATTGACACTCAAAGAAGGGGTATTTTCATTTAAATAATTAAAAAAAAATCCCACTTTGATTTTCACAGAGAGGAAGGCAGAAGATGACCAAGTGCAGTATAAACACAGTGTACGAAAACATAAAGCACAGGAAAAAATAAAAATAACGTGAAGGTACGCTGCCTAGCAGGATTTCTGACATGCTAGACAAACCCAGTTGGTGCACTTGCTCTGAACGCAGTCCTCCTACATATGGGCATGTTGAATACACAGAAAAGGAGGTGAAGGGACCATAGCATATGTAAAAAATATTTACAGTGACTAATTTGATCTATATCTTTAAAGTATGAGAAAATTTGCCATATGCTTTAATGGCAGCAACTCTTGGCAATCAGCAAAATACAACTCCAAAATGCACAATGGTGAAATTATAATATGTCCACTGTATAGTACCATCTGCTAGATTTAAAAAAAAAAAAAAAAGTGATCAAAAACTACCTGTAGAACTCCTCACAAATTATTGCCATTCACAATCCATGTTGCCCATGGGAGATTTTAACAATACAGATTCGTACTGAATAATGCAAACAGTCTGACACTGATGAAAGTAGCTCCCCTGTTGACTGCAAGAGAATTTTGTGATCCAGAATGTAAAAACTTCAACCCCAGGAGAATCTGTCTTGGAAGCAGCACTTATTTATAGAGACTCCAAAACTAAGGAAAGCTGTAATGGAGGTAAGCATAATTGATAGCTTGAATTCGGCAAGAAACAGGTTCAGAGAGTGCAAGAACAGAAGGAGATGCAGCTGCATCAAGAAAATGCTGAGGCCTTAAGAAATCTGGAAAGTAATATGGAATTAATATAGATTAGCTTTTGCTTTCAGAGGATGGGAAAAGGTGCTTACTTTCCACTCTGTGTTTACTGAACATCTGCAGGCAAATTTTGTAAACACCAGAGGCTCAGTGAAGTATCTCTTAACAGGTTGATAAGCTTATTCCAGAACAATTGAATTACGTTTTGAAGCTGTCAGTGCTCCTGCACTCCACAGCCCTTCATCTCACGTTTGCCTCATCCCCTGCTTTCCAGCAATGAGAAGCAACTGGTTTAAGTATCATTTACACCTGAATGGCTAAAGACAGCAGTAGCTAATAAGAAAGAAAGAAGACTGAATTCAAATCTTCCAGCAAAGTACAAGAGGTCAGGCCAGTGCTTCAAACTGAGAAGAATATGTAAATAAAACAGAAGGTGGCCCCAAAGGAGCAGAAGCATTGTTGGGGTGTGAAGCGCATCAGCTGGCCAGATCACCTTCGTGTCCTTCCGAGAACTGTACTGCATGGCTGTGACCTCAGAAAGCAACTCCAAACCTCATCCATGCCAGAATGAGACTCAGAAGATGGTCAAGGTGGTTCAAACACAGTTCCAAGCTCATCAGGCATTTTATTGCTATTTTAATACTCAGTTCCAGGCAAGCCTCTCCCTCTCACTTCAGCTGCGCTAGTTATTAGCAGAGGCTCTTGGGACTAGTCAGAAGGATTTTGGGTCGGTGTCCTACAAGGCTCATGGGATCTGGGTGCAATACAATAGTTGTCTCACATCTGGAAAGTGCTACATGTGAGATAAAATGGAAGGGAATTATTTAGGAGATTAACTAAGAAAAATAATTATGGTGGAGTTAAAAAAAAAAAAGAGAGAAAACTTAGCTGGAGCATTAGGAAAAACAGTCTGACATAGACTACTTCAAGCTGATAAGTAACATGACAAGTCCTTATTACAAACCATTGGTATTTGGAATATACCAAACTACATATACTGTTAGAAAACGCATCCTGGAGAACAAACTTGCAATGACAGGAGAACTGACTGCATGATGTATTTTTGGCTTTTTTATTCTTGATCTAGGATATTTTAACTATTCTGTGATGTGGATTAGCAATCCTTGAGCTTTGTGAGGTAATTCTGAGACAGCAATCTAATTTACATAATTAGTGTAATAGTATTTAATTATATGATTACTGTAAATATGTGCAAAACTCTAATGCTGTAATTAGAATGTGTAACTACTAGTTGTAATTACATAATTAGGTATGATGACATAACTAATCTTCTCATAAAAAAAAAAAGGATATTTACAAACACAGCTATAGGAATTGGTATAATGCACAATTATATTGGTGGTATAAAAAGAAAAGTTATCGTTTTAATGCAAGCTGAGCTAAAACTAGCTCAGAAGTAAATGAATGCTAAAAGTTTGTGAACTGTGCCATAGTACTAGAAGGAGACACTGAGTTTCCTGAACAGGGGTAATTCAATGATTATAGTCAGTACAAGCATTATTCCCGTTCTTAATTGTTTGTTATTTATTGATAACTTCTCATATGCTTACCAGAATAACATGAATATAAAGAGTGGTATAATGGAAGTATTCAAATATCTATATTGTGTAACACTTTCTAATTATTGATTTAAGTAATATATTACTTTTAAGTTTTCAAGGCACATCTGATTTCACGCTCCTCCCATGATACCATCCTGCAGGCACGAGATTGGTGGTACCTCCATATGTGGGTCCTACCCAGAGGAAGTACAGAACAGAAGCTTTTTACCACTGCACTCTATTGCTGCATTGCCATGCCTCCCAATTACCACACCGTACACGCTTTGCAGCTAACAAATTAATAGCTACTGCAAAGCACATTTTAAAACTCATTGTGCTTGATCTCTGCACCAAAACAATTTGACTGTTGTATAGACCCTTCTCATAATTATAAATAATCTTTAACACTCAGCAGAATTATCCTTTCAAATACTTTAGTGTTCATCCCTATGGGCTAGAGTCCTGGGTCACAGTTGAGCATTTACCTACAGAAACATCTCCAGAAATATCATTTGACGAGGTGATTGGCTTATCAGTGCAAATTCCCTAAGCATGACCCAGAAAGAAAGACTGTTGGTAGCATATTACGCAATTCAGTAATTGACATTAGCAGAATTCTTTCACTATTTCAATATACTGGAAATTTACATTTTTATACATACAAACTTTCTATTATACACTCTCCAAAACAGAAATATGTATGTGGGTATATATATGTACACATAAAACCAAATCCTGCCTAATATATAATACATACAACTTCACACATAAAATTTGTATTTACATGTAATTACATATACATCTATAAAAAGAAAAAGAAATATGGAATAACAGATTATGATCCAGAAAATACAAAGATCACTTCAAGTAACAGCTCTGACTACCCGATTTCTAGTAAAACAGGAAATCAATGTTATGTGACCTATAATCTAAGCAATGTTCATGATGCAGCCAAAAAAACTGAAGGCATAAACTATGAAGAGATGGATGAGATCCCTGGTAGAATTCCAAATAGTATTTCAGTTGCACCTTATAAGGAAATATATGGAGAGTTTCACCAGCAACTTTTACAGAAAACTTCAATAGATGTTAATTTTTTACAAATTCTTTAAGGCAGCCATATAGGTGTGTAAAATTTCTCAAAGCAGATCTTAATCTTTGATTTCTCTCTAGAATTATATACATGTTACATTGGATGCCTCAGATCTTTTGCCTGATGCATATATAAATCTGGGAATTCACTGAGGCTACTTAAAAAATTTCCCAACTTGTCATTTGTGGTTATTTGTCCGTTGTGTTTTATTCTTCGTCCTTCCCCATGCATACACAATGTGAACACAGAACCATGAATCATATTCTTCAACTTTGTTATGGTTTCATTTATTTAGTATTCAACTTTTTTTTAGTTTTTCCTGCTACACATAGTAGATCTTTCCTGAACTAGAAATCTCCTTTCTTGAATGTGGATGACTCCAGTATTTCAGGTATTCTGAACGTAGTATCTAATACCACCAATACTAATACACATTCACTTGCCTTTTTTCTCTTTACAGTACCAGGCTTGACATATCTTGGGACTCTATTAGCTTTTTCCACAACATCATCATATCCTTTGTTTGACTAAAATACACAGGCTTTCTTCTCTGCACTATTTCAAATCCATAAGCCTCTAGTATCTGTTATTAACTGTTAAGGTACATTGCATTTTGTACCATAGCAGTTTATTCTATTTTTGTTTTGTCTTCAAGATCACCTAGTCTTTCATACTTGAAAAACTTTGTGGTAACAGCTTTAGGAATCAGACCTTTATATTCATTATCAACAACATTGGTAAAATCATGCAAGATTGTTCCCAGGACAGATCCTGGAGGAACTCCACTAATGACTTTGCTGTAAACCAGTGGTCCAACTTTCAGAGGCTAGAGACATGTCACAGAAAGTAACATATATTTTTGTCCTTCTCTTACATTTGTTGGTATCTGCTAATGATTGCTGTTGAAGACAGGTTACTTGTTGAGATGAATGCCTAGCCTGAATCAGTATTGATGAATGCCTAGCCTTTTTGTATTTTTCTACTTTACACTATTTGCTCCTTCTTTTTTGACTCTTAGATAATATGTCTGCATTTTGCAAATGTTTCTATCATATCAGAAGCTTTACTTGAATGCATGACAGATTTGCTCTGTCAAATTTCCTCCATATTGAAAAGAATAAGATGGCTATTTTGATCATTATGTATTTGTAGACTAGAGAAATATTTCCATAGTGTACCATAGTTGTTTCGCAAAAGAAAATATTTATTTATTGTATTTTAAAAAACAGATGTAAAAACATGCAATACTTACTCTGTTGACAATTTCGTCCCATAAATTCACCTGGACATTCACAGGAATAGTTGGCAATGAGATCTGTACAGATTCCACCATTCTTGCAGGGTGTGGATTCACATTCATTTATATCTGCAGGAAGCACACAGGATAACGTCAGGATTAGGAAAGAGAAACTGTAAAAGCAATAAGCACATGTTTTAAAGCACTAAACCACAATGTATTTATACAACTGACATTAGAAGACATACATTCTTTTGCCCATCAAACATGCTCAGTAAAGGATGCAACTAAACAGGGCATGCTTTAGGAAAAAAACAAAGCAATCTCATAAATTTAGCTAGTTTCATAGAACTACTAAAGTTTATTTTAAGTTTTACTCAGGGATTCCCACTGTAAGTTCCAGAGAACATCAGGGCCACAAGTCACAGTTTGGCTTTAAATAAAAAAATCCAATTAGTTCTAACAGAGTACTCATTAGTGATCCTTGCAACTTCAAGAAATGTAGCTGTTTCTTTATCAACAGATGCCAGTTAAGAATGTTTCTCAGTTCATCTTAATTCATTAAACATCTAATTGACAAGGTTGTTTAACCGTCTAAAAAATTTCCTTTCTGTGCATGAGTTAGTGGGCAAATTGAAACTAATAGATTGATCTAGAAGCTTGCAAATTTTATTAAATTCAAAAGACAAAAAAGGTGGTTAATTTCATTTGAGTTTCCCTTTTCCGGTACACTTTGTCAAATGCTGCAACAATACTGTTCTGTGTTTTTCAGTGTAGTAACCTTCAAGTATAATGTCAGATTCTTTTTCTCAAATGCAATATACTATTCAGTCATCATAAATAACCAAAAGAAGGATAATGATATCTCATAATTAAAATTTTCAGTCTCTTCATTTATGTTTATTCTGCATGGAGTAGAAACATTGTATGGATTTTATACATCATTGTCTCGAAGGACTGCATCAATGCATGCAGTGAAATATTTAAAAGATGGATGCCCACCCTAGCTTCATTAAGACTTGAAGTCCTGTTGCATCAGACACTAAACAGCAAGCAGAAAAGCAGTCTTTAGCTTGTACTACATTTTTACTTCACTCAGTTTTGCTTAAATGCATACTCTTTTTGGATACAGTTGTAGATAAAGCTCACATGTGCATAGCACAGAAATAATTTCAAATAAGCTGACACTTAACAGAGATGAACTAGTTACCTTCACTGGTGGGTGAAATGCCCTATGAATTGAAGCAACACTCCTCACTGTTGAAGCTGTTTCTGTCTCCATAATGCAAACCCAGTTTGCACTGGCATATGCAAACTAAAGAAGATGCTACATAAATGTCTGAACCTGATGCAGTAAGACTTGTGCAGAAGAAGCAAAATTCAGCTCTGTCCACAAAGTTGCCTGATTTCTGGTAGTTGAGTATGTAACTTTTGTACATTTAATTTTATTTTTTACATTTACTAGGAATCTATGTACAAAAATTCAGTGTTTTAATACACATGACTTGCCTAGATCTGATGGGGTTTGTGATGTCTCCATGGAAGTCTCTACCTCCAGTCTTTCTGCAGATCTAAAAAGTTGTGTAGCTTTTAAGTTATATGTGCAATGTATGTGAGGTAGGTTGAAAACTGACTGAATGGCCAGTTCCAGAGGGTGTAGAACAGTGGCATGTAGTCTAGCTGGAGGCCAGTGACTAACAGTGTACCTCTAGTACCAATACTGGGCCGATTCTGTTCAACATCTTCATTAATAATTTGGATGTTGGGACAGAGCGCAGCCTTACCAATTTTGATGATGACACAAAACTGGGGAGTGGCTGATACACCAGATGGGTGTGCTGCCACACAGAGGGACCTCAACAGACTGGAGAAATGGGCTGAGCAGGAACCTCATGAAGTTCAACAAGAAGAAGTGCAAAGTCNCAGACCGGAGAAATGGGCTGAACAGGAACCTCATGAAGTTCAACAAGAAGTGGTGCAAAGTCCTGCCCCTGCCCCCGGCGAGGAACAACCCCACGCACCAGCACATGAGGGGGGCTGACCAGCTGGAAAGCAGCTTGGCAGAGAAGGACCTGGGAGTCCTGGTGGGCAATGACTTGACCATGAGACAGCAATGCACCCTCATGGCAAAGGCGGCCAACAGCCTCCTGGGTTGCAGTAGGCAGAGCATTGCCAGCAGGTTGAGGGCAGTGATGCTTCCTCTCTACTTAGCACTGCAGAGGCCACACCTAGAGTGCTGTGTCCAGTGCGGGGCTCTCCAGTACAAGAGAGACAAGGACATAGTGGAGAGAGTCCAAAAAAGGGCCACTAAGACGATTAAGGGACTGGAGCACCTTGCCAATGAGGAAAGGCTGAGAGCACCTTCTTTAAGCATTGTTTAGCTTAAATAAGAGGAAGGTCAGGAGGAAACTCATCAATGTGTATAAATCCCTGNTTGGATGTTGGGACAGAGCGCAGCCTTACCAATTTTGATGATGACACAAAACTGGGGAGTGGCTGATACACCAGATGGGTGTNAGGGATGGTGCAAAGAAGATGAAGCCAAGCTCTTTTCAGTGATGGCCACTGACAGGACGAGAGGCAATGGGCACAAACTGAAACACAGGACATTCCGTCTCAACATCAGAAATCACTTTTTTATTGTTAAGGTGACTGAGCAGTGGCTTAGGTTGCCCAGGTTGTTTGTGGAGTCTCCATCCTTGCTGATATTCAAAACCCATTTGGATATAGTCCTGGGCAACCAGCTCTAGGTAGCCCTGCTTGAGTAGGAGGGGGTGGACCATATGGCCTCCAGAGGTCCCTTTTCCCCTCAACCCTTCTGTGATTGTGTCATAATCTTCCCATTTCTGTGAACACAAATGCAGGGACAGACCTTCAGCTAAATGTGGAGGCTAGTTTCAGCTCTTGGAATCAGAAAAAATTCAGATTTTTATACTAAAATTGATGATGGTTACTGATCTCTGAGCTTCTTTTTAATCCGTCGTCTGTTACTATTTGTTGCTTATAAAGATATAAGATACCGGACTAATAAAAATTCACAGCGTTAGCTAAATTTCTCTCTATTAAAGAGGAAGAAGAGGAGTAACAGCTTAGTGTGTGAGAAATAAAACCTGCCAAGGGAAAAGACCAAAGAAAAGACCTGCTCAATTCTAAATTAAATTCTTTATATGTATTTATAAAATTTAACAAGATTCTTCAGCTCCCTATTTGCCTTTTTAAGCAAAGCCCATTAACTTTACATTTTCATCAGGTCATTCATCATTTTAATACAGGCTAACACATTTGTGGGAAAAAAATATCAAGGTCACTGTGAACTAGAAAACATTAAGTGAACATATGAACTATCTCTTACTTGCTGAAATAAAGGTAGTAATTTATCCTCTTAAAAGCTTTTCTTTGTAAAGATAGTATCTTCTCAAGATCTTTAATTTTTTTCTAATTTGCCATTCATATTGAAATGTGTAGGAAAAAATGCACAGCTTTCCAGCATATGTTGTATTGTCTATGCAATGATGCAGAAAACAGACTGCACCTTAAGTATGAGATAGTTTTAAAGCAATCCTTATATTCTATCCCTATGGAGCAATTAGCTATGATCAGTGCAGAAAGATGGAAGTTGTTTATTATTATCTTTGTTACGTGGATCCTACAGTATTTCTTTCCAGTAATTTGAGAACCTTTAGTCCCTTTAGTTCGAACAAATATGTCATATTTGATGAATGAGGAAAGTCTAACTCATTATAGCATCACGTCTGATTCCAGAATAGACGTTTAGTTAGAAAGACTGAACTGAACTTTGTTAAAGAAAGGAGCATAAGTTATACAGAATTATTTAATTTACTCTCCGTTATTTTAATTTGATTGAATGTGCAGATGTAGAATATTTAATTAAAAGTGGTTTCTGCAAATTGTGGTCAGATTTTGTTCAATTTCCTAGATGTGCTAATTATGATACTAAACTTTACACCAGCTGGTGTGTTTCTTTCCTCTGAAACACATCTATTCCCTTTTAAACTTTGTCATATTGTCACAATTAGAAGTAAATTTGAATAGAAATTTTAAAATGCCAGAGTTTAGGGAGTAGTTGCTCCTAAAGACAATAAAGAATCCTAAAGAAAAGCTTTCAGTATGTTGTCAGATATGAATTCTTTGCTGACCATGCAATCCACCTACGCAAGAAGGTTGTACTTTTAATGTAAATTAACTAATACAAAGTAAAATCACTGTAGGTTTCTCATGATTTTTCAGGTAAGCTTAAGTTTTATGCCAGGTCAGATTTTAAAGTGTAGTTCCAATAACAATCTTATGCATTGTAGTAACTAAAGCACAGATAACTGGGTACTATCAGAGAATTCTGAGTCCCTTACAGAGGGACCTAATAAAACTGACAAATACTGAGTGAAATGGGCTCCTGAAGTGGTTTAAGTGCCAGCATAGGAAAAGCCTGTATTTCTAAATAGTGTCCAGGTTAGCCCAAAACTCAAAAAAATCCAAACCCCCAACACCCAACCTCCTCCATGCCCAATCCCCCAAGATTTCTCTACTGAAGATGGATTCTGAAATTGATAGTGGTGCAGGAAACGGAAACACTGACCATTTTCTGAAAATAGATTGTTCCCTAAATAATAGCTTGAAGGGCTAAGAGAGTTGATCAGGAAGTAAAGGCTACGCTAAGACTTCTTTTTATGCTGAAGAAGATTAAATTTACACTTCCTACCTCCTAAGATCAAACCATAACTACAAAGCTATTAAGCACGCTTTGGTTTGAAGCACAGTCATTGTGCACCCTGGAACACAAATACGCTGTCAGAAACTGGGCAACTGAGAGAGAAATTCACTATATTATAGAGTGATTTGGAGAATCATCATGAGGCAGAGTTCAGGGGTTTTGTCCTTCTTTGTTGGATTATATATATTTTTTTTAATTCTCTAAGTATTTAATAAAACACGAATAAAAACTAGTACTGTGCTTGCAAACATAATATAATTGAAAATATAAATCCTCATTTTGGACTTTACCTGGTAAATACAGTTTTCCTGAAAAATTACCCCACATGAAATGGGTATATAAATTATGTAACTGTTATAATAAAAAATATAACTATTACTTCCAGTAATTTGAGTTCTTCAGCAAGCTACTTGGTGTAAACCTGACTTTTTGTGATGAAGGGACTGACAAGCTCAATCAGGTTTTTTTGTCAGCGCAGCTCGTGTTTTGGCTGCAGATGCACAGCAGTACCTCGTTCCTGTCCCCTGCTTGCTCGTTCTTTAATAGCCCAAGTTTCCTGCCACCAGAACCCTTGTTTCTGATCCAGGACTACTTTTTGCAGCACAGACTTCCTGAAGTTCCCTCCTGCTGACAAGCACATTCTTTCCTTATCCTTTGATTTTACACTCGTTTTCACTTCCTGGTCATACTTGGTCTGCTCATCTCAACTCTAAGTCATATTTTTAATCAGTCTTCTATCTTGACAGAATGGTTGGCCCATGGCAGTTGCAGTATCTAGGTGCAAGTGTCCACATTGGAATCCAACTTGGCCCTTATTAGGAGCATTGTTTAGACATAATCGAATTATGCCTTACGAATATTGCAAATATTTTTTTCCATTATAAAGTCAATGTAGTATATAGAAAATAGATAGGAACAGATCAACTGGTTATAACCTCTGCATCGTAACTGGCTTCTGTGAAGACCCACAACTACACATTGGATGAAGATCAAGTTACAATTTGAGAAACATGAGCTTCACCCCTAATTTTTTTTTTTTCCCAAGAAAACCAGAAAAATTAGAAACTTCCCTAGTTCTATTTCAAAAGAAAATTTGTTGATAAGTAACAATATGCTCAAATAGCTTTACATTTGGACACTGTTAAAGCATAAAGTGGAGAAACATAAGAATCTTTTAGATGGAGCTTAGTCTAGGCTTTTCTTGCAGTTGCTTGATGGCTCTTGATAGATTTTTTAAATGCGTTCTCAGTATTTTTGTCTTTATTGTATATTGATCCTGAAAGGTTTAATTACATAAGTACTATATCAGTAAGATCATACAAAATATATGACCTTGCTTGCAGGATTTTGTAATATCCTGTTATTGTTTAAACATGAGCTTTCAGATATTCACGCTTTTCATTATTACTTTCCTAACAAATACCATGAAAGTCAGATTAGATACTTTTATTATTACAAATTTGTACCAATTTGCTCAACCACCATATTTTTTTTAATGAGACATTAAATGGTAAAGCTCCATTGAAAAGAATAAAATTACACCAGTTTTATTTGGAAAAAGAATCTGAGTCGAGAATCAATAGAATTTAAAATTACTATCTTAACAGTGAGATACTCAGTCAAGTGATGAAATTTGAAGGATTACAGCAATTCACATATAGAAGGACATATCTCCTTTAAGAGCAGGAGAATTTTAGTAAAATATTTTAAAAAAGAAAGTACTGAAAATGTTCTTTCTCATATTCCTGTGTTTTAATAAAACAACTCTAAATTGTAAAAGTCTCCTAAATGACGACAACCTTTTTTTTTTAATAAAAAGCTAAAAAAATTTTAAAAAAGAAAGAATTATATTTAAACTGAATGAATAAGCATCAACAAAAAAGTTTGCAAGAACAGGTAGATGACCTTCAATTTTTGGTTAAAAGATACAGAAGACATAAGTAATTACCAGGATAATAATTAATTTTATTATTGTTAATTATAGGTTTAAGAAAGTTTCTAATTTGTTTCTGAAGAAGGTTTTGGCTGTAATTAACGTAAACAAAAAATAACCCGCAACTTCAGCTATAACTGCTCCTTGATTTAACCAGGATTATACAAAAACAAGCACTAATAATTACTGGTACAACCCTGGTGTGAAGCATTTGAAAAGAACTGGAGCATATTGCCATGAAATTTCAGTATTCAGTATATCTCATTAAATGTGAACTGGATGTGTTTACTTCATATTCAACACAGGACAGACATCTGTTAAAATTCAGTGGTTTGATTGCTTTTTTCAAAACTAGTTTCCTGACCACAGAAGGCTCCAAAACTGCTGTGCCAAATAACCCGCAGGAAACTTCAACTATAATGTCATACTGAAGTGATTTACTGGTCAGATATCCTTATTATCTGATCTTGAAAAAGAGCAGAAAACAGCTTTACACTTGAGATGAAAACATACAAGTCTCTTGCTCCCCATCCTTAGAGGTGAAACATTACGTTACCCATACTCTCACTATTCTATATACAATCTTTCTTCTCCTGAAAGTATTTGGTACAATATATTGCGGTAAATGTCCTCCAGAACAATCAATCACAGAGCTGCCTATTAGAATTTTTCCTGAACCATTCAGTACAAATATTTCAGATAGCATTATTCTGTTAAGGAGAGAGTAAGTCAGGTAAGAGTTGCTAAAGTTGTGTTCTGAACCCAAAAGAGGCATTCTAAATAACCAAGCTAAGGAAATAAAATAATGTCTCGACCTAAGTCAGAACTTTTGGCTTGACTATGCATGCATCTTTGAGATGCCCTTGTAACCACAACATTAATGTCTGGACACATTACCAAAACAATTTTGAGAAGGCTTCAGTGGCTGCTAGCTAGAGTTCTGTTGGAAACTGCTTCTTAAGCATCCTTCCTAATATAACAGCTTGCCTTTCAAAGCAATTTTATGTCCTCTTAGGCTTCTTTAGACTAATTTATACTTTTTCCATTATGTCTCTGTAACAAGCCCTCAAAAAAAAAANCTGCCTTTAAATACTGATCTTTTGCCTTAATTTGGGAAAAAATAAAGTGTTATTTCCCATCCTAGCAGTTTCTGGAATAGGTCAACTTGTTTCAGGAAAAATTGGAATACATAGCTACAATTCTGTTTACTTTGATTTGTTAAGAAATCTGAGTTCTGAGAAACTGAAAATGAAAAAATATTTTGAAGTTTTTTTAAACGACATTTTCTTAAATTCAATGTGGCAAGTAAAATCTTTAGTTTTGACAAAACAGCATTTTTTGTTATGACTAATTTCCTTCCACACCAGTTAATTTATCATCTTTTCCACCTATAATTTATACCTCTGTTCAAAGTAATGCTTTTATAGTATCAGTGAAGTAGTTGTAGCATCTATCTGTAAAATCACATTTTAAAATAGATTTACTGTCTATAGCATTTTCCTAGCTTTCTTCATGTTCTATAATGGCAATACAACCCTCACTTAAACAAAAATTTCCAAAGTCACCATGACCACAGTTTTCAGAATGCTACAATTAACTGCAGAACTATTAGAAAAATAAAAATTAAAAATTGTCAAGGAAAAGACCCAAAGAAATATTTTGCAGAATACTGTTCTTCTTTTGACACTTTGACTTAAAGGCAAGAAGAAAAAAAATTACTCAATTTAAGAATTGCTAGGGACCTACAGGGGCAACCTCTATGAACAATGCAGTTTATTCATCAATCTGATGTACACATTTAGCATTTATGTGCTATGCACATTTTATAATGAGTGGGTTTTGCAGCACGAACATATTTAATTATTCCTGTATTTTTAAATTCCAAAACTCATTTTCAATTGTTTTCCTTAGAAACTATTGGACACTATGTAAAATAATGGTGAGATCACAGAATTAATTTCATAAAAGTCTAATGGGAGCTTCTACAGAGAGGACAAAAGTGCCTGTTGACTTCAAAGGACTTTGGGCAGATTCTAAATAAGGTAGGGCTCAACAGGAATCTTTGCCATTTCTGTTTTGAAACTCCCATAAAATAGATGAGGAAACTGACTATTGCTCTGATCATACAATGAAGTTTGAATCCACATAGGTGCCTACTGCCTCTCTTGCAAAATTTTTATCTTTCAGTTATAGCCACTAAAAAGTTATTATAAGTGTGGAGTCACACTTCCGACATTGGACTATGCCAGTATTTCCTGATCTTCTATTTACCTGTTTAAATGCATATTTAATGGATTTTCATATGAGGTAATTTAAATTTAATAGATTTTTGGAATAGCATTGCCAGGTTCTTTCTTATTAGTTTTAAAAGAGTTTGTACTTTAAAAGTTTTTATATAAACTGAAGCTGATTTTTCATTTTTAATTACTTTTAATGTATATTGGCATGAAAACCTTTGTCCCATTAAGAAACTTAGCATTTAATTTTACCCTGTAAAAGCATGTCTTCAGGGCAACAATTCCTATCATTTCCAATGAACCTTATTAAAATAATTGGCTATTTATATAACAAGCATTTGACAAATCATTTTAACTGTAGTTGAGAAAAAAAAATCTTATTAAAAAGTGAATCAACTTGTGAATCATTTTTTATTACAAGCAATACTCCAAAAGTCTCAACTTCACAAGTAAACTTAAATTATTCAGCATTAGACTGCAATCTCTAATTGCACTAGTTGTTAAAATAGCGTAGGTGGGTTCATGGCAAGAAGTCCAACTATTTTCAAAGCAAGTTTGACCCCAGATCAGTAAATTAGCATATTTCCCTTCGCATATCCTGAAATAATTGTATTGTTTCAAAATGCAGTCGTTTATGCATTTCAGAACAGAGTGAGCGTAGGGATATATCTTTTTCACTTGATTACAGTTATGGCATGTGTTTTGAAGAATGTTATTAGACCAACAAGTCCTGGAGGATATGATGACGGATTTTCTAAAAGGACTAAACCAGATGGTTATAGCTGTTCACATGTCTGTATTTGATATACACGTGGTGAAGTATATTCCTTTATTGCCAATCTATACACATCTCATTTAAGCTCTCATAAAAAGTTGTCTGTGGAACTTCAGTGCACTTATGTTTCATAAGTGCACATAAATGTGCTGTGTAAAGGTCATTTCTACTCTTTGCCAATACCTTTCAAATTCATACTCCAAGTTGCTCATAAATATATGCATGTTTTACTGTTTATGAATCTTATTGTTAGATTTAATCACAGAAATAATCTTGCACTGTAATAGATCTTTCGGCATAGTCCTTGAACCTTTTTTCCCCTCTAGTGGCTGTGGAGTACCCCATTTTATTACATTTAACATACATGGACATATATTAGATTAAGACCACACTTACAAATCACTTAAGAGTTATGGAGAGTTAATAAATGAATGGATGGCCTAATATATGATTAACCAAATGTCTGTTATTCACTATAGCAAATCACTATGTTCATTATAACCATAGGTATATCCTTAGTCCTGTAAGAATTACACAGTTGCATGTATATATGTACCCAAACCTAAGAGCAAGAAGAAAGACCTGGGGAACTACAAGTTGGCTGGGCTCACCTCAGAGCCTGGCAAGGTGATGAAGCTGTCCTGGAAAGCATTTCCCCACATGTCAAGGACAAGATGGTGATGCAAATTAGTCAGCATGGATTTCTGAGGAAGAAACCATGATGGCCCAAGCTGACAGCCTTCTACAATGAGGTCACAGGGTCAGTGGATGGGGGTGAGCAGTGGATGTTGTTTACCTCAACTTCAGTAATATTTTTGACACTGTCTCCCATAACATCCTCACAGGCAGGCTGACAGCATGTAGGTTAGATAAGTGGACAGTGAGGTGGATTAAAAACCAGCTGAGTGGCTGGGCCCAGAGGGTAGTGATCAGAGGTAAAAAGTCCAATTGGAGGCATATCACTGGTGGTGTATTCCACGCATCAATACAGGGGTCAACAGTGTTCAATGTCTTCATTAATGACCCAGACACCCTCTGCAAGTTGGCAGATGATATAAAACTGGGGAGTGGCTGATACACCAGACGGGTGTGCTGCCACACGGAGGGACCTCAGCAGACTGGAGAAATGGCCTGAACAGGAACCTCATGAAGTTCAACAAGAAGTGGTGCAAAGTCCTGGCCCGGCTCCTGGCGAGGAACAACCCCACGCACCAGCACATGCTGGGGTGCTGACCAGCTGGAAAGCAGCTTGGCAGAGAAGGGCCATGGGGTCCTGGTGGACAACGACTTGACCATGAGACAGCAATGCACCCTCATGGCAAAGGTGGCCAACAGCCTCCTGGGCTGCAGTAGGCAGAGCATTGCTAACAGGTTAAGGGAGGTGATCTACTAAGCCCTGTACTCAGCACCAGGGAGACATAGAATCGAACAGTTTGGGTTGGAATGGACCTTCAAAGATCATTTAGTTCTAACTTCCCTGCGGTGGGCAGGGACATCTCCACTAGATCAGGTTTCTCAAAGCTCCATCCAACCTAACCTTGAACACTTCCAGGCATGGGGCATCTGGAGTGCCGTGTCCAGTGCTGGGCTTCCCACTACAAAAAAGACATAGACTTTCTGGAGTTAGTCCAGTGCAGAGCCATGGTGACTAAGAGACTGGAGCATCTGACCTACAAAGACATTCTAAGAGACCTGGGACTGCTCAGTCTGCAGAAGGGGAGGCTTGGGGGAATCTTACCCACATGTGTAAATATCTGATGGGAGGGAATGAAGACAAAAGAGCCAGACTCCTCAGTGGTGCCCACTGACCAGAGAAGAGGCAATAGGATCTACTTAAAATACAGGAAACTCCATCTGAACGCATTTTTCTTACAGTGAGAGTGGTCAAATACTGCAGAGAGGCTGTGGTGTCCCCACCTGGGCAAATATTCAAAATATGACTGGACACAGTCTTTGGCAACCTGCTCTGGTTAATGCTGCTTGAGGATGGGGGTTGGACTACGTGATCTCCAGAGGTGGCTTCCGACCTAAACAGTTGTGTGATTCTGTGATATATGCATATAGTATATATGCCATGCATATAGTATGTATTATCTGTGGCAATTACACTTATTTGCTAACCACGTATCAATCATTTTATCTTTTGGGCTATGGTAATTTCCTTGTCTCCTTTGCAAAGGTGAAAAGGAAGACCACATGTCCTTCCCCATAAAAGATGTGAAATGTGTATGAAATAGTTTCATCACATCACCAATGACTGTCTGGTACAGGAAGGGAAATATTTATTGCAGTGACTTCTGTCTCCATCAGACTGACAGCTCTATTATCTCAGGGCACATGCACCCTGGTTGCTCTTCATGACTCACAGAGTTATATGTCCTACACTAAAAACATCTCTCAGAACTGGAACTTGTATTTATGGCAGCTGGCCCAGGGAATGTCACCTTTGCTTGATGATCACATCAAATAAGACCTATCCAAATAGGTTTATGCATTTTCACAGCTATGTTTAGCAGCTAACAAATTGCCTTTTAAAAGTAAAAAAAAAAACAAAAAAAAGGAGCCGGAGAATTACAGGCCGGTCAGTCTCACCTCTGTGTCTGGCAAGATCATGGAGCAGACCCTCCTGGAGACTATGCTCAGGCACATAGAAAATAGAGAGGTGAATGATGACAGCCAACGTGGCTTCACTAAAGGCAAATCATGCCTGACAAATTTGGTGGCCTTCTAGTATGTAGTTACAGTGTTGGTGGATTAGGGAAGAGCAACTGACATCATCTACCTGGACTTGTGCAAAGCATTTGACACTGTCCCACATGGCCTCTGTGTCTCTGAATTGAAGAAACATGGATTTGATGGATGTACCACCCTGTGGTTAAGGAATTGGCTGGATGGTCACACTGAAATAACTGCAGTCAACAGCTCGATGTCCGAGTCAAGATCAGTATGGGAGCAGCGTTGTTTAACATCTTTATCAGTGCCATGGACAGTGGGATCGAGTGCACCCTCAGCAAGTTTGCTGACAATACCAATGTGTGTGGTGTGGTCACCACGCTGGAGGGAAGGGATGCCATCCAGAGGGACCTTAAGAGGTGGGCCTGTGTGAACCACATGAAGTTCATCAAGGCCAAGTGCAAGGTCCTGCACGTGGGTCAGGACAATCCCAAGCACAACTACGGACTGGGCAAAGAATGTATTGAAAGCAGCCCTGAGGAGAAGGGCTTGGGGGGTGCAGGTGGACAAGAAGCTCAACTTGAGCTGGCAATGGGTGCTTACAGCCCAGAAAGCCAACCATGTCCTGGACTGCATCAAAAGAATTCATAAGGACTTATCAGGTCATAAGGAAGATAAACAAGACCCATTCATTGTTTTCAGTGTACTTGGAGGAAAACATAGGCACAGACAGTTTAAGTCTATGTTTGCAAGTAGTGTGGTCTTACAAAATTATATTTGTAGAGTGAAATTAGAGCTGAGAACACAATGTCTTCATGTTCCTACACATACCTCAGGTAGGTGTTGTCCATAGAAGGGACAAGGGTGCCCGGCTGGGCGGAATGCCCATTTACCCATTGGAAAGTTTTAAGTCAATTCCTAATGTGCACGTGAGGAATTTTTAGATTATGAGGCTATTTTCTTTTAGATTATTTTCATCTCAAAGGGATTGTGTTCTTGTGCTCTGAGACTGCTGTCACATGAAGCAAAGCACAGTAAGTAGAGATGATCAAGAGATTTTCTTTAAAAATGCACTGCTGATTCAAACTAAAACACTCATTCAGATGCCCTACAGAAATAATTGTATGTTATTTAACACATCAGAATAAATGCAAGCTAGAAGAATATCCTGGGTATTCGTATGCAAATGTGATAGCACCTTGAGTTTTGCTTGAGATATGTTATGAATACAAAGGGGATATATTTGTAATGCAGATTGATATATACTAGTAGACTATTATCTCATTATATTGAGCTTCAAGTGCAAGTACTGGTTTTTCAAGTTTTATACACATAGGTAATGAGTCTGATGCTATATCCTTCTCTCCCTCTGTATACTGCTTACTTGCAACTAAACCCACTGATCTCAAAAGTGTATCGACATGAATAAATACTACTCATATTTTCAAAAGAGTAGCTAGAATACTGAATATATTTCTGGATCTTCCTTCTAAAAAAGTTCTTGGGCTTCTTCAAATTGTTCACTTGATCTGTAGTATGAAAACAGCACCTGATGACTAAATTTTTTTCTTTTTTAATTTTTAGAAAAATTGCCATGTGAATTGTTCAAGTGCCAAACATTAAAGTCAGTCACATAATTCTCAACTGGTTCAATGCACAATGGAAATACTAATATTCTATACAGTAATAGGGAACTGCACAGCTGTGTGCCAGCATGAGTTCCTAATACAAATACAGTATTTTAATTCCGCATCCTTGATGCACCTACACACACAGATGGTTGAGCACAGTAGTTCTTACAGCAGCAGAACAATAATAAGAAAAAACAAGAAAAAGATCTGAATTACTAAACTCATCTTTTTTTCTAACAGCTGCTTCCTACACTGATGGATCAAACTGTGCCACTGTGTGACAAAATTCTAAATTAAAAGTTTTGTCTCATTGAATAATGAGATTTCATTTCAAGTTTTCATTTATCTTCATTATCTTTCTCTCAGAAATGTGCTTGTATATCTGTAATGAATCTGTGAGCACAACAAAGACTGAAAACAAACCTTCCTTTAAAGTTGTGGTGTGGCTGTGTTGATTCTAAACCATCATAATGGCTGAAATTGTCTTATCGTTTCCATTGCCTACCTAAATGGGCATAAGAAGTGGGGAGAAAGAACAAAGAACAGATGCTTTGATCAGTTCCAGTTTTCCCGTGTTCTTCCTTTAACCATCCATAATTCTACTGTCATTCATCAATTATTCTCTTGTGTGGGATTGAGTGCACCCTCAGCAAGTTTGCAGATATCACCAAGCCCAGTGGTGTAGTTGATTCGCTTGAGAGATGGGATGCCATCCAGAAGGACCTGGACAGGCTGGAGCAGTGGGCCCATGTGAAACTTATGAAGTTCAGCAAGGCCAAGTGCAAGGTCCTGCACCTGGGTCAGGCAATCCCCAATGCCAGTACAGACTAGGGCATGAATGGATTGAGAGCAGCCCTGCAGAGAAGGATTTGGGGCTACTGAAGGATGAAAAATCAGACATGAGCCAGCAACATGCAATGGCAGCCCAGAAAGCCATCTGTATTCTGGGCTACATAAAAAGAAGCATGGCCAGCAGGTCAAGGGAGGTGATTCTCGCTCTCCACTCTCTTAAGACATTACCTGGAGTACTGCATCCAGCTCTAGGGTCCCCACTGCAAGAAAAACATGGACCTGTTAGAGTTAATCCTCCTCCACAGGAGGGCTATGAAAACGGTCAGAGGGCTGGAGCATCTCTCCTGTGG
>VXBL01010542.1:68179-122666 GCA_013400195.1 Aramus guarauna
GTTCAGCCTGGAGAAGAGAAGGCTCCAGGGAGACCTTGGACCAGCCTTTCAATATATAAAGGGTGCTTTTAAGCTGGAGAGGGACTTTTTACCATGGCTCGTAGTGACAGAACAAGGGGAAATGGTGTTAAACTGAAAGAGGGTAGATATAGATTAGATATTAGAAGAAATTCTTTACTGTGAGGGTGCTGAGGCCCTGGCCCAGGGTGCCCAGAGAAGCTGTGGCTGCCCCTGGCTCCCTGGCAGTGTTCAAGGCCAGGTTGGATGGGGCTTTGGGCAACCTGGGCTAGTGGAGGGTGTCCCTGCCCATGGCAGGGGGCTTGGAACTAGATGGACTTTGAGGTCCCTTCCAACCCAAACTATTCTATGGTTCTACGATCTATACCATCTACTGTGTCAGAGTTGCAACTATTAACAAATTCAACAATAATAGTTCTGTACTGATGTAATAATGTGGTTAACACACTCTTCAGAGTTTCTTCTTGATGCACTTTCTTGAAGAAAAGTTGTGTAAGTGACAATTTGGGAACAGCCTAATGTTATAAGTCACTTAGCATCTCAAGGCTGTGTCAAAGAAAATCATGTTCAAAGATTTAAGAAAACAGCTTATTACTGTACAGAAAGCCAAGGATATTGCTCTCAATAACAAGCATTCTTTCACTGTTAGAAAAACGGACTTGTATAAAGAGATGGAAAGCAGGCTTATTCACAAAGTGTATTGCTTGTCAAACCGAGAAACATGGAGGTAAAAGTCTACAATAACAGAAATCAGTTAGGATCAGTAAGGTTATCTAAAGGATCACACTAATAGACAAGGTGAGTTTAGGTTTTCCAATCACTGTTATTTCATTTAAAGTCTGTTTTCCGTTGCAGAGCTTTTCTACGCTAAGTCCTTGCTAAGGGAGCATTGAGAGCATTCCCGTGGAGAGGGCTAAGACTGAACAAAAAGAAAATGGACAATTGTCACACTTGTGGAAAGCTGCCTGAACCAGAATATTGAATTTGGGAAATGAAATGCAGAAAGCTAAGCAATAAGAAATGCTTATTTTCTCAACTCAGGTTCTGAAAAGGGAAGGAAAGAATAGCATTCAGATGCTACAAAATGACCTTTTCAAGTGAAGAAAACAATTCTCTACCACTTTTTATAACACAATTGAAATGAACATGTACTTTTTGGTAAGTATGAAAGGGAATCCAGAAAAGGAGAACACAAAAGAATGAAACAACATTGAGGTCTTAAATAATATCTTTTGTTCATTTGAATACATAATCCTGAAGAAAACCGCAAATATTTATATAGTAGATACTGCATGGCACAACACAGTATTAAGTTATAAAGAAAGAGTGTAACATATCAAGAGGTATTGCATTCTTTGTTGCTGCACTTACCCAAGAAAATCTTCTAGTGATGTAAACTGAAGTTTGAATGATGACTGCATCATCATGCCTTTATCTGAAATACCCTACCTGTTTAAGACATTCTATGTAAGAAATATAAACTCCAAACTCTAGTATGATAGCTTAAGGAAAAAAAAAAACAACCTATGAAAGTAGGAGCGGAAGAGACCAGATGAATCATAGTGTCCAGTTCCCTGTCTGTTACTGAAGAACCTCATCTAAGTCCTGAAACTACTCATCATTTTCTTATAATATTTATTCTGTTACAAAATGAGTGCAACAGCATAATCCACATTTTCATTTTACAAAGCCATGTAAGACTATTTATACACTGCTTTCAAAAAATGTCTAGTTATTGAACACCTAAAAGGGAATCTTTGTGGGTTTTTTTTTTGTAAAAGTGTTTTCATGCAGCATTTGCAAGACTCTTTGCTAGTATTTTTGTGTAATGTACTTAGGAATATAAAGTTATTCTGATTCTGAGGAAACCCACTGAAAAGGCGTATTATAGTATTTATGTTATAAAAGAAACAATGTGTGATGTTGACATTCCAATGGGATAACTATTACTGAATTTAAAGACATCATTTTTAATTCATTATCATTAATTCAAATATAAAGGAGAAGTTGTATGTGCAAAATATCTCCATATGTTATCTTTTTACTGCAAATGAATAAATTTAATTTCTTTGACAATAAAACAGCAATTAATTATATTTTTGGAACATTAATTTCTTTCCACAGTAAAATAATACCAATCCTTAAGAAAGGCAGTAATTAGGGGAAGAGAGATTTAGCCTCCTATAAAAGATGTTTATAATGGCTATTGACAACCTAAGGGACTTTTATACCATAGAAACACACAACTTCTCAAAAGTACCATTTAATGTATAGTTCAATCAGTGTATAGGTCGTAACAAATCCACCCCACTGTTCAATATTCCCGTAAAACCCAAAAGCAAATGGGAAGATCTATTTCCTCCCACTATGACATCTTATGAAAGAAACTTTGGCATCAAAGAAGGCAGCTTAATAAAAGCCTCAGTTCAACATCCAGTTCTAGTTAAAACAGAAAAAATCGAAAAGAAACTTCCAACAAAATACTGCATAAAGAATATAGAAAGTACTGTAAGGATCTTCTACCAAATAAATGGTACAGCCTTGTCTTTAGTATAGGTGGCCATCGCAGTAAAATATACCACAGAACAAAAAGGGTTTTGAGAAGGCCACTGAGAAACTGTTTAAAAGTCCAGGAAAAACTCTCATGTGAATCAGAAAAGGAAACAATTTTAACTGTTTGCATAGGAAAAATAAGAGGGAGCATGAGAATTGTATGCAAAATAATAAGTGTCATAGAAAAGTAGTTTTTGAGTGCCATTTGTTTTAGTCTTATAAGACACAAAGAAAGAAATATTTAAAGATGCTGAAAGATAGCAGGTTTGAAATTGAAAAGGGATTTTTTTTCAATATACAGCATAATTAGTCGATGAAACTCAATGTATCAGGAAATTGTTAAGGTCAGTAATTCAACAACAAAAAAGCTATTGGAAGTCACTGTGAATGAAAAGAATAAACAGTGCTAACAAATAGTGTTAAAAAATGCTAACAAGACTGAAGCAAAATTGGAGGTGATATTTTACTTCCTACCTGGGATTTTAATCCAATCTGACTATTACAGAATGAAATAACATCTTCAAGTTATGCCCATCTTTTCATGGTGATGATGTCTTGACCCTTTTTGAGAAGTATCCAGTGTTGGTCTACTACCTGTGTTTAATGCTTTTTCTCTCTGGGCTTCACGTAGTCTCATCTCAGTCACTTACTGCTTTAACCGAGATATTTATTTGGATTTCAAGGAAAACAAACCCCTACTTCCAATAGCCCAGAAATTACTGTCACTGTTGTTCAATCTCGCCACACATTTGTAAGAAGATTCTTCATCAAAACTTTCTCTGTTTTCAACTGACAAATCCACACTTTTTTACCTCAATAGAGCATTTGTTTTTCTGGGCAGTTACACAAAGAATTTTTCCTGGACTTCTGTGAATGGGGCAGACATTTTCTGTGCTCCCACATCTAGTGGTTCTGCAATTTCAGTGCTCCCCTTTTTGCCCCCTTACACAGTTTCCATTTTAGGAAGGATATTCTGTTGACTTTTCTTCCAATAGCCTTTACCAGCTATTTGCTTTTTTATTTTCTACTGGTGATCTCTCTTAGATGTCTTTCAAATTGCCCACTTTCATTTTAATTAAGCAAAATTCTAGAAGATTCTCAAATTAGCAGTGGTATATTCTGCCTCCTTCATTTCTTATCTAAGCTACTGGTCAGACATGAGAATAGTTTTCAGACTTCAGCTCAACAATGCTTAGACATGTAAGTTCCCTAGGACATACTTACGCATGTAACTTGCTATTGCTATACAATATGGCTTATTATTACTCCATTATACGACTTATTGCTAATATAATTTGTTAAAAGTATGCATACAGCTAATTTCAATGAAAATTAACTCTCCCTTCAAAATAAAAAGGAACACCTGGGTTAGATTTAGAACTGCCCAAACAGGTATTTCTCCACAAAGGAGAAACCATAATGAGTGTTTATCAGCAGAAGAATGAGATGAACACCTGGTATGACGCAACCGTATGTACCCTCGTACATTAAATTTGTCCACTCAGCTATGGGGGTGGCTGGCTTGGAACAAGCTGCATCTGTGTGAGATAAAATTGGTTTTAGCCTCCAAAACAAGAGAGCTGTGTGAAAACCACCTGTGGGGAATGGTTTTTGGAGTGCTCTACCACCAAACTGCAGCCAGGAATGGTTGAGCAAGAGCATTCACCCACTGTAACAAACAAAATCCATGCCACAGGATGTTCTATAGCTTCGTTACATATATTTCTTCCTAGTAGCTGGAAAAGTTACTAGGATTTGAATTTGCTGGTAGAGCTGATGCTGTAGATTATGCATCATGTCAACTGGCCAGAAATGCATGGCCGCTAGCCTTTCCAGTTGCAGCCCCACAGGTAAAAGCCACAGCCCTGTGGGCAGTTGGGATGATGCCTCAACGTACTGTCAAAATGTCAGCTGATGCTCTGCCACATGCCCCCCATCTGTGCAGTTTCCCAGTCATCAATGTAGCAGATGTGAGTATCACAGACCATCTATGGTGGGGAGGCAGAAAGAAGAGAACTCTGTACAAATACTGGGAAGGGCTTGCTTACATTATTAAATGTGTTTGATTAATAACCTGTATTCACCTTGGAGCGCAGGGCATTTAGTTACGGCTGACAGAGTTAATGATCCTCAGAATATAAAACCATATCTAAATCAAAGCCTTAAATCTGAACTCCTTCTTTTTCAAACTTTTTCTGGTTGGATCTTTGTGTAATTTCAGTTAGTTGAGTGGCAGCCAGTAACCAGCATTTTGAACATAAGTTGTTACTAATGCCTCAGCTTCCTATCTTTTCAGCAGGCAACCTCTATCTGATAATCACAATAATGTATATTGTATATATCTCTCAATGTTATGGATTGGGGCTTTTTGGTGAAACTACTGTTCATTTCAGTCTCCTGGCATTTCCATGGATTTTGACTTGTTCTGCAGAACTGTATTTCTAGGCTATTTTAATGGGTGACAGTATAATCCCTTTATATGTAGATGAAGGCAGCAATTATCTGAACAGCGACTATTTGTGCAGCATTTTCATCTGTCATATGAAGAGTGATTAGTGAGGTTGATAATGGTGTAACAACAGATACTGGCTCAAATCAAAGATTACATGCTGCTTTCTGGTGAATGACAAGGCCATGTATTTACATAGCTTTCAGTCAAAGTGGTCCTGAAAGAACAAAATGATATGCTGCTCTTATGGATGAGCATCACCGCCAGAATATACCTTAGTCTTCCCAGCCATGAGTTGCATGCTATTTTCAGGAATTTAAGTAAGTGCTCTAAGTTACTCTCTGGAAGAGCTGCTTTCTCACTATTGCAAGACTGTAGGGAGACTTGCCTTGCATCAAGGTAGTCCTTGCAAACAACTCCTCTCTCCTTGTCGCTAGATACTGCCAATAGCACATCTGAGAGCCAGATTGCCATATATTAACAGCATGACAGATTGCAAAACAGGGTTTGGGGAGAATCTTCATACCAAGCAGATAAGTAAATGCCTCTTAAATAACGGAGGAATATTGAAAGAATATACTGTTCTTGGATATTGCCACAAAAATCTGCCCAGGTTTCTACCTGAGGTACGCTTTCCTATCCAAACATTTGTTAGTTTGAGTCCTGAAATGGGAAATTTTGTTTCCTCTTTTGCCACTGGGGAATCAGAAACTTAAGACAACTATTGCCAATCAATATCAGTTTTGCAATAAATCTAGAATATACAATCAGTGAAATTGCTAATGATCTCTTTTAGAATTTACATATTAATTATTTACATGGGTAAAAGGTGAAGGAATCTCAGAAATATTGGCAGGATGTTTGTTGATGCGAATGACAGCATACCAGCTTTGGGAATGTATCTTGACTGCAAAATCAATCACCTAGCTTAACTGATTAAGCAACAGAATACTGGATGTGAAAGAAATCCAAGATAAAAAACCTTGTACAACAGAAGTATAATGAGATTTTTGGAAATCTTAACAGTTTAGATGAAGACATGTATCTTGCAATGAGGTCATTTTAATTTACCTTTTTATGATAGAACCACTTTAACAGACTTCTTACTTGATTTACAGTGGGTTCAGAATTGAATTGCTAAACTTTATGAAGCAGATGAATTTGTACCAAAGGAACTTTGTGAATTGAGCTAAAGGGATATCATATAAAAGTTATATTAAGTCTACCACTGGAAGTCCCATACTTCTTCCTGATTGCAGAGACCTCCTCCACTGCTTCTCATAGCTGACATCCTTAGAGACCCTCTGAACAGCTATATATTGTATATGATTTATTATCATGTCTTAAATCAGATTATCTGGAAAAGACCTAATTTCATTCTCCCCCAAAGAGTAACTGTTCACATAAACTTGTCTTATATCAAATCACTTCAGCTGCCTTCTTGAGTTCTAGTCTCCCCACAGTATATCTGAATCACCTGTGTGAGAGCTCTACTTTATTCTGAAGTTGATATAAATACACTTTTGCTGATTATCAGGATCATTAGCTAACTGTTACATATTGGAATATTTTTAAAAGTATACTGGGGAACCAGAAACTACTATGATGAATCACTCCATAATGCACTACTGTATGATTTTTTCATGAATTAGGTAACAAGAGATGATTATTTTCCAGACAGCACATTACACATTCATTCTGCTTGATGAAAATTTGTCGCGTTATTCTTTTCATTGAATTCTTAACAGAAGTCACTTCTTTGACATTTAATGGAGGGAGAAGCGTTGTGCATCACATGTTGACTACATGACTGGTCTCATGATGGAGCGTGCCTGAGAATGTTACAATTTTTAAGCTGGTACAACCCTTCAGTTACAGCTAGACATAATCTTGCCTGCTCTCCTGGTCTTGAGACCCTTATACTCCTGGCTATATGGTTTAAAGGCTTGTCTTGACTGAATGCTCTAATGATATGACCATTACAACAAAAGAAAGTCAGTATGACAGTTGCTTGCCATCAGCTCCACTAAATGGGCATCCCCAGAATCAGGGCTAGATGGACCGTATCCCAAAGGAGTAGAAAATATCCAACATCTCCATGTTCTCAGGGGAAGAGGCAGCCACATAATTTAACGAGATTAAGTTAGTGAGACTGCCTATGTTACCTACATAATTAACCAAGAGACAGAGTGTGGCCAAAGTTAATGAAATTGAATATCCATATTCAGGTCTTTGGAGACCCTTTGCATTGAGTATATAAGGGCCATAATGAACATATATAGTTATTTGAGCTGGACTGTATTGGTTCCTGACAATTCAAATTATAGACAAGTATCTAAATGGACCATTTAATTAAGGTAGACTGTATTCAGTGCTTATTTACTTGGATTTGAATGAGTGGATTTATCTTTTATGCGCAAATAGAACTGGACTCTTGACTGTTTGAGATTTTAACCTTCTAACTGAGTAACAGTCAGCTTCCAAATGCATCAATAACATGAGATTTCAAGAACCATGCTGTGCTTTATTGCACAAAATAAAACACAAATTTGGCACATGAGTTTCTCCTTAGGCAAGTAGTTGTTCTAAATGAGTTTCACATATAAAAAAAAAAAAATACCCAAAACCCAACAGCTTCTAGATAAGTGACAAATAGAAAATGCGTTATTACCTGGTGTAGTGCAGGGTGTCCCTGTCCATGGCAGGGGAATTGGAACTAGATGGGCTTTGAGATCCTTTCCAAACCAAACTATTCTATGATTACGTTTACAGGTTAGAAATGATCTGATCAGTCACTTGCAGATGAATATGCATAGCTCTTAATTGGTTTTGATCACACAGAACTTCTGATGACATTAACTGGAGAAACATGGACCTGTGATTTTCAGTGTGTGCACAAAAAATGCATTATCTATTTACTTAAATTTTTGGATGGTGAAGTGTAGATCTTACTATATAATCCCTATATCTATTCCTATATGTGATCCCTATATATTCTTGAAATCTCAAGATTTGTTATTCCATATATCTACTTGTCATTTCTGTAACTATGCACTCTAAGACTAGGATACCAACCTGCTGTTCCCAAAATGACCTGAAACTAGGAAAAACTCCTCAAGTAAATGATAATGATTAGAAAGAGGTCCAGGTATGGTCTTTTAAACAAGATTACATGTACAAACAATTTAAGTCTGGAACTTCTACCCTTGAATGTATCATGACTCAAAACTTTTCTTCATAGTTTATAAATGTATAGGTAAAGAAAGATCTAGAAAAAGTATTTATTCACAAATTTCTTTTCAGTTATTCTTTCCACTTTTGTCTAGCATTAATCAAAACAAACACATAAACAATTCTAAGATAAGAAGATATCCCTACTATTTCAAATATGCTTTTCTTTTAAAGTCATGATAAATGTGGTTACTTTTCCTTACAATGCTCTAGAATATGTGTAGAAAATTATGCACTGTTGTGTCCAGTAAGTTGGAAGTAAGGTCATTTTCTGAAGGTAGCAGTAGTATTCAGTAGCATTAGTTCACTTATAATATAAAGGGCAAAGACTGATATACTTCAGAAAATGAGTTCTGATATTAATCCTCAACATCGCAAGCAATAAAAAGGTTCCTATCTATAAACACAATAAAAGTTATCATGTGGAACTTACTGTGCTGGCAGTGAATCCCATTAAATCCCTTTGGACATTTGCAAAAATATCCTATGAATGTGTCGCCTCGGTACGCTTCACTAATTAGACATGTCCCACCGTTATGACATGGATTAGGAAGGCAGGGTCCTGAGAGAGGGAGAAAAAAAAGAGAAATATATATATGTGCATAATATATACATACCTAACAACAACCATAATAATTTCTGTGCTTTATATGTGTTCATTAAAGAAATAAAATCTCTTATGTAGACTTTCATACTCCACTATCACACTAAAATATACCCTTCACTTAGTTCAGATAACTTGCCAGAACAGATTTTTATGAACAAGAAAAAATATGAAGCATGTCACTACTTCTTAATCACAACATTATTTTTTAATGTAAGAGAAGACAGGAGACAGAGAAGCTAAATCTTGCTCTCCTATTAAAGATAACAGGCATTCTAACTTTTACACCATGGAGGAAATACGTATTAATCAAACGTACCTATCATGTATAGAGTGACATGTACAATATCCCTGAATAATCACTACATGTCAAGTTAGTAGTTTGAAGAGGTCTTTGCTGTGGCTTTGGGTGACTTTCTGAATATGTGACTAGCTGGGTAGGCGGTTAGCAGCTACTAACATCTAGCAGCTACACCACCACCCTTTTGAACTGAGGTCTAAAGCTTATTCATTTAACAGCACATGTTAAAAGCCTTTTACATCTTATTATCTTACTAATACTACCTCTAACATACCTCCTAACAGAAGAAAACACTTTAACATTTTGAATGAATTTTTCTTCCAATCTCACTTTAAAGAAATGGTAATCACTCATTGGAAAACCTCATGTGCAAGTTTGTGTGTGAAAAGATCTGTGAATTCAAAATAGAGTATGCTATTTGCAACCTTTGCCATGTGCACAGAAGGGTGTTAATCCTCACTTACTGAATTGCAATGCCATAATTAATCACCTACTTAAAACTGTATTTAAAAAAAAAAACCACAACAAAACCCCAAAACCAGAAAATAACTTATTTCCACAGCATAATTCACTGGTAATCATCACTGGGTATTGAATGATTTAAACTTAAAAGAGCTGTAACTTTAGTGTTTCTGAAGATCTGACTATTAGTTTATGTTTTCAATTTATTACAAACCCAAGATTTGACAGATGTTTACTGCAACAGCATCCATTCAGAAAGTCACATTAGTGAAAACTGCATTCTCTAAGAAAACATTAATTTACAAAAGATAAAAATTAACAGAATGACAAGGATGTCAGAACACATTCCCCAGTTATAATTGCCTGGGTGGTTATAGCAATTTGAGAAACTACCCATGTACACGTTTCTATTACAATTTATGTCATCAGCCTATTCCAGGACACAATCCTGCAGAAGTTATGCTTGTGTGCATCATTAAACACGAGATATGTCTCACTGAAACTAAGAAATAAAATACATGAATATACAGGAGCTTATTCTAAACGCAATTAGTAGTAAAAAAAGGCAAAAAATCATGAAGATGAAAAGGAGAAGACTAGCTATTGCCTTTTTTGCCTTTCCGCATCCACATTCTGTAATGGTGCACTACATACTTAATTCCAGACAACATATATCACTCCTTTAACAGGTCTAGGAAGACTCACGGCTTTCAAGTATCACAGCTTCTGTTGACGTTACTTCTCCTCTGTAATATTTTGTGAATAAACATGTTTAATAATTTGCACTTTTAGTCTCCCAATGAATCTGAGCTGTGTATTTTTTTTTCAACTCTCTATCATAGCGCTGCAGTTTGGGAGTACCTGCAGGTAGCCTCATATGTTAATTATTTCTATGCAAGTGGATCTCTAATCTTCCAAGAACAATAAATCTTTTAATAATTACTTTCTCATTTTGCTTGCTGCTTTCTCCATATGGCTTGTTAAGCACATGTTCAGCATACTTTCATTGATTTTCTTTAGAATTTGCGCTTTCTCAGATCAGTCCAAAGTACAAAGGCTTAAAAGGTCATTTGAGGTGCACTGTAATAAATATACTAGTGCATGCCAGTATTTCTAACTAATCATAGTCCTCTACAATGTCTTCCTACTGATAAAAAAAAAACCCCAGAACAACAAACAAACCACCACAACTAGCAATATGAACACTTTTTTTGCCTGATTACAGTTGTTATTTGGTCTTAGACATGTAATAGCAGTATTTTCCATCTAAATGTTGAGTAATTTGTTGTTGTTGTTTGTGTTTTTTTTCTTAATAGAAACTGGTAGTTCAAAATAATTTTGAGAGCAATGAAACATCCTAATTAAATGCACTGAAACTAGTAAACAACAATAAACTAATTTTCACTAGTTAACATTCATTTCCTAAAAAGGACATGGGTTAGACTCTTCTAAATAGAATGAATGATTGAAACTTTAAAAAGCCTGTATCATCATACCTCGTTTCTCCTAATTCTCCAGAGGAGCATACTCTGAGTTCACACATCTTCAGGATATTTAAATTGTATGAACCTTCAAGCATATGATTCTTTTTTTTATTTTTTTTTTTAATTTTTTTTTTTTACTGAGCCTACAGGATCCCTGATGGAAGTTATGCAGATTTGAGTGTCTTGAAGGATCTGGGCCCTAATCCTGCCATCATTCTACTTAAGCATCAAAAATAGTATGTAAGATCTAGGCACTGCTGCCAGATGATGAGAGATCCCAACTAACTTCAGTAGGGATGTACAGGTTTTTAAATAACTTTGTATTGAATGCTGGATAATTAATTCCCTGACAATCTGATTAATATTCTCAGTTACTTAGATCTATAGCAGCAAGTTTAAAACATCGTTCTTTACCAAAAGAATAAAAAAAAACAAATTTGCAACTAATTTTCAAAAAAACAGTGGACTTCAGGGATTTGTTTTTTTAAATCAATAGCACTGTAATACTTTTGCAGGTAATCTTTAAGTGGCTTCCAACACAAAGAGAACAACAACATTTGATCAATATTAATGAGCAGTGGAATTCAATGGTATGCTTTCCAGGCATTTTTATCCATGTTCATATAAAATAATGTCAACAAGATTAATTGTGCACTCAAAGTAATAGATCTATTCACTTTGCTGCTCTTTTGAGTCCTTCTTTGTGCAGTTCCAGTGCTATTATAGTATGGTCCAAAATACATCATTCTGTTATTCAATTGAAATCCCATGCTGTTTTTGCAAAAATATTGAAAGTTAACTAAAAGCATAGCAGGTTTTAAATTTTTTAGATGCTCTTACTAAAATCTCTGAGATTTTATAGATAGACGAATCAAACAAATACATCCTCAGTAGAGTTGCTAAGGGGCTCAAGGCAGAATCATGTTATCTGTTTTCTTCTTTGACAAGTACAGTCAACTAAAACTTCATAAAAATAAAATTCATAAAAATGCAATACTGAAGTGGTAAAATGCAATACTGAAGTGGTAATTACATCGTTGAGAGAAACCATTAATTTGTCTATAGCAAGAAAAGCCAGGAAAGTAAGGAAAACATCTTTTCACCAATATGAATGTAATTTTTGACAATGACAATGTATACAAAGAGTGAATTAGCCTATTCAGGAAAAATATTACTCCATTTTGTCTTGTAGGATATTCAAATTCTTGTGAAGTAATAGAAAAAAGTGTCCAAGTACCTTTCTACATTTTTCCCTGACTATCTGGAGAAAATGTACTTTCAAAAATACCTAGTCTTATTTTGAGCTTTTTTTTTCTCATGGTCTATCCATTTTTGAGAAAAAAAACAAACAAAAGCAGCCTAGAAATATTGAGAATTGTAAAGTACATTTAATGATGTGTATGTGAATGTAATTTCCTAAAATTCTGATTGTTCTCATTTCAATTATTTAGTAAGCAAGGTACACAGTGGGGTGGGAAGGGATCTGAATCTGAAGAGGGCTGATGCTGAGGACCTGATGCCCACACAGTGTCCTTCCTGAGAAGGGGGTAGTACGGTTACTCTGGTGGTAAAGTAACTCTAGTCTCTGTTAAGACATTTCATTCGCTTTGGTTTGTATCTGTATGTGTGAGGTATGACACTAATTACTGTCCCCTCTAAGTGTCTGGGTTGCATTAGAATTTAAGAAAAACAAACAAACAAAAAATTATGTTTCAAGTGCATTGCTGATGAAGCACCGCAACCCTCCCAGCCGCAGACAGTGAGAGCCGTACATGAGCTGATTTGCAGTGCCAGTGCAAACTTCATAAGGGACAGACACAATGCCTGGCTGAAAGAAGGGCAGCTGTGCAGAAGTTCAGTGACACCATGAACACATTTTGTACAATGCATTGAGGTGCATTATCAAGAAATCTACAGATGCTTTGCCAGATATTTTTCTGATAAATTTTCGCCTGGGACTTTAAAAATGTGACAAAGGCCATCTTTGAAGTATAATGGCTAGCAGTGGAGTTGTGTAGCACTAGCTTAGCAAAACCTATGAAATGAGAAAGTAGTTGAAATAGCAGCTTTAACAGGAAGAAAAAACAAACAACTCCCCCCCCACCCCCGATGCCTCTTCCCATTACCACTCAATTCAGTGATAGTCTTCTGTAAACCAAGCCATTTCTCATGCTTCCACCAAGCAGCATAAACATTTTTTGTCAAATATAAAATCTGCTGCTGCTTTGGTGGGAAAGATATTCAGAAACACCAGGCAGTTACAGGTGATGTAGTTAAACAAGAACTCTATGTCAGTCACAGCTTCCTCAAAGTGTGATTCCCCATACTCAAAAGTGTGCTTGCTGCTGTGCTAAAACAGGAAGATGATAAAAAATCAAACCCCATCATTCCTTACTAAGAAAAGATTAAATGAGGAATATGAAAAATGTAAAGAGGAAAAAAAAAAAAGAAGAATATACTCTAATGGAGTAATGGAGTGACACATGCCAATTAATCACATTTTAAAAAGGTAAAATTAAAGGCAGTGCAATACAAATGTTAACACTTTCGATAGTATCTATCTATCCATCTTCTCTTTATGTAAAAATAATGCAACTTTAATGAAAAATATTAAATTAGATATTGACCTTGATATACATCAAGATGAAGATACTGTTAGCTACAAAGCTAATTGCTTCATTTATTTTGTGGAACATTACTGACATAGGACTAATAGATAATGTTACTCTGATGATATAGTAAGCTCCAAATCCAATCAAAACAAATATGGGAGTTATCATCAAACTAATAAAAGGTATCAAATGATTTTACATTTTATTGTAAAATAAAAATACTCTTTAGCTGCTAGCCTTCATACCACTACCTTTTTTTAGTCACTTTGGCTCGACATGAATGTCAGTCAAAAAGGTTTTTTCCCCTCTGGTAAGTTGAAATCTTCATCAGAGATCTCTCACGCAGTTTTAACATCAGTAGTTTGAAGTCTTCCCCCTGCCTATGTTTTGATAATACATTACACCGTAGATGCTTCCTCTGCCAAAGCAAAGTCTTCAAAATAAGCTGTGACAGAGCTCACTTAGCAAGAGCTCTTACATTTTGAAATGACTAAGTATAAAAAATTCCATTGGCACATATGACTTCTTTCATCTTTATGGGAAGAGAAGAATTAATCTTGCTGCTGGAGCTAGCAGAATGGCACGACCTTCCCATGATGAAGTTAAGGATTATCACACTGAATTAGGCTCAATGTCCAGGTAATCCAACACCCTATCCCTGCTGCTCCTCAGTTTCTGCAACCTGAGAAGAAAGGTGAAGAATCCTGCAGTGGTAGTAATTAAAAATCTGCATTAGATATCTTACAAATATTTGACACGAGTTTAATCTCTGAATCTTTATATTTGACATTCTTTTCTAACTAATATGTGTGTTTTTTTCCATACAGTTGACAATTGTATTTATAACTCCTATATATGCACAAATGAGAGACCACCTCTTTTTCAGAAGTATATTGACCTTTTTCTTTCCTCATCTTCCTTTTAAAAACTCAATTAAACAGATTTTTGAAAGATATGCCCCTTCAAATGTGAGCTTATAGACTTCAAAGATTGGCAGACACAAATCCAAAATACAACATAAACCTATTCAAAAGGGATGGTCTTCCACAGAGACATGCAAACGAGCATTCAAATCCAGCAGGAATGAACCTAGAGGTTCTGACAGAAAACTGCTTTATTGCATGAAAAGGGCAGGAATATAACAAAAGCTTTTGCAGGTCTCTGATCTTCCTCACATTTACTAGTTTGCCTATTAATTTAATATGATTGTGTAAGGCTTACCTGACACAGAAGCTGGTTTTGAATGCCCCCAGCTGCCTGTCTGTGTGGGAGATGTGATACTTCAGACACCGTTTTAACAGCTCGAAACGATCCTGCATATGCTGAGCTCTGGGGATCATTAAATCATGCCAAAATACGTACTTATTTCTCAGCCTACCTATAGGTTCAAACACATAAGTATGACACATCCATCCCACCAACACAGCATAGGGAGTTAGGTCTCACTAGTACACGTACTTCGAGCCTGTGCACCACCTTTGTGATTAAGACTAAGCTTCTGCTCAAGTATTTTGTAGATCTCACCTGTATGCAGAAGAAAACTACCATTTCCCAAGAACACTCTTGATGTAGATGGGTCCATAGAACAGCATGTTTGTTCACCGCTTGAAACTACGGTTACATCTCAGCAGCCTGCTTTGCAGTGCGCGGTTTTGAGGACATTTGAATAGAGCGTTCCCAGCAGATGTGCTATTGACCTTCTGCCAGAAGGGGCTGTAATCATGAAAATGGTTTCTTCTAGTAAACATGCACATTCCGCCACTAAAGTATGAAGCACCTCCAGTAATGAATGAATACACTGTAGTCCAGTATTTGCTCTTCTTATTCATCGATTTTTATTTTTTTTTTCCCTTAAAAGTCATTCTGGTTCAAAATTTACATAAACATCTAAACTTTTTAGGTTCCAACTTCCATTATACTGGTGCATCATGACATGACTTAAAGCAAACAAAGGAGCCTCTCAGTTTAGCTAAAACCCATGGAAGTCAACCTTGATGTAGTTTGAACTACCTCATCCTTCAAGTCTTCCAAAGTGTAATAAAAAATTATTGCTTCCCCAGCATACTTTGTAAAACAAAGAGAAAAAAAAACCCAAGCCAAACAATAACAGCTCCTACAGATCAATATATTTCATACAATTTCCTTTTGGATTTTGCCACTGCTGATTCTATTTTGCTGTTAGGATATAAATGAATTTTGTATCAACAAATATTTATTATACCTACAGCTTGCTATTTGTTTGGTTATTTTAACTTGAAAAGAATAGGCACTGCAGAACATCATTTACAGTTTATGTGGAATATGGATAATATTAACTGATTGCTATATGTTATTCCAGTTAATGCACGAAAGTAGTAAAAATAATTAGCAGTTACACACACCTTCATCTCGTTAACATTCTCAAAATATCAGCTTAAAAAAAAAATGGATCTTATGAGCCTAGCTCATAAGTGGATTAGTACTGTATTAGATTCTATCTAACTATATATTCATTATAAACTAATGGCACTGATCCAGACTTAATTGCACTGTGATTAAATATTTATCTTGTTTTTAATGCAGCAAATGGAGCATGCTGATTATAATGATCAAGGTGTCTCCATCTGGATGCAGCAAAAGCTAAGGTTCACCCCTTGAGTGCAAAATGCTTTAGGTCATTTCTGCACATTTCCCTCTAATTCTATGCTGCGGAGTTCTGTTACAGAGAAGAAATTTAAACTGATTGTCCAGCCACCTTCCAACCTTTTTTGAACTAAATAACTAGAATATTTGCTGACAAGATGCTGTTTAAACTTGATGGCTATACAGTGCCTTTCCTTAATAAATAGTCTTAACCTTCTCACTTAACCCTTCCATCAACTGAGAATGACAGATTATACCCAAATTTGAGGCATGGTCTGCGTAGTAGGCAATGTAGTGATACTACACAGAGTGAGACCTCAAAATGCTCCAAAAGCCTGATAAAGCGTTTAATGTGCTACAAGACATTTTCCCCAAGTTCTCTCTCATTATTTCTCCTCCTACTCCTCAGCTTCCAAGCTTGAGAATTTTCCTTCCCCATTTTCAATACTGTTTTTCAGCTCTTTATACCCTTCATCACCTACATATATGTTTCTGAATAAAGCCCACAGTATTCTTCCCCCACCAGTTATCTCATAAACCTACTGCAGCAAATTAATGTGAGACCTCTTCAGCATCTCTACATGACCCTTCACAGGAGGGTTTTATCTTCCCAAAGAATACCTGCTTTGTTTACAGAAAATCCAGGTTCAAGGCCTTTTCCTTCTCCTCCTCTAACTTCACACTCAGGCAGCAGCATCATTATTTCTTTCCTAGACAATACTGTTTCTGTCACTGACTTCTCCCACTCTTGCTGACCCAAGTGTGGGGGCTTGGTTGCTTCACTCCATTTTTTTGTCATTTACTTTGTATAATCATTAAATCCAGATCAATTTTCCAACTTAAGTTAGAAATATTTTCCAAATCCCTTTTTCATTTGATTCTGGTTCACATCAAGCACAAAAACCTCTACAAACACAGAGAATCTCATATTTTGTAAAAATTTTCCTGGAGGATTTTGTATGTTAAAATATCTGGAGAATTATTATAGATTGGGATGTTTGAAAGATTTAGTTCAAAAGTGCAGTTCTGACAACACTAATGTCTACAAATTCTACATTAAAATAAACTCTCCCAATCCATTCTCTATATAGTTTAAACAAATCCATCTCTATATTTACTGCATTTGTCTGTTGCTTAAGTAAAATATACCCAGCAATAAGGAAACTATACATAGTTTGATCCCTAATACAGAACATCACTGCCATTTGGGATTTCTGTGTAACAATGCTATTTTTATCATCATCGTATTTCTTGTCATCATATATGAAGATGTCAGTTTTCATTGTTTCACCGTACTTTAAACTGCCAGTGATCAGGACTCTCATCCTTTTTTTCCGTGTTCCACTAATAACTGGAAAATGGAAAAACCCTGAAAAGATTATGTGAACCTTAATTATAACAGCAAATAGATTAAAATCCAGTTAGTCCTCTTGCTGAGCATTCCAGTGGGAACTAAAAACCGCAACAGCCTAAACTTACGCTATTCATATTTGTATGAGTCAGGTCCTAATTACTAGCATCACATTAATGACACAGAAACAGCAAAAGAGAATCTCAGAGGGTGGTTATCCTTAGGACATGAAATATTATTAAAAAGTGATGAAAGAGAATTACTAAATGTGAAATATATATAGTCCAAAAAGGCATAAAGTAGTCCACAGCAGAAACCAAGGGAAATAGACAAAACTTACATTCCAGTCATTCATTTCCCTTAGGTTGTAGGACAGAGGAAATACATCCTTTCCTCTTTACATTTTTTTCCATCTGTGATTGAACCCTTATGATATCATGTACCCTACCCTAAATCCCTTTGAATTCCAGATCCTGTCACTGTTCTCCAGTTCTTACGCCCTTCTTAGCTCGATCATCGTTCTCTTTTCTCCTCACAGCCCATTCCTGCTTCATATTGGTCTCTTGCCAACACAGAAAACCACACACTGCAAAATCCTCTCAATTTAAAAATCACAACTTGTGTTTGCAGTTACGTGCCTTCCGTTTTTAAGATACACAGTAGAACCACTAGATGCCTACTTCCTTAGCACCAGCTACATCCACAAATACACATTAACTGCTCTTGATTAACGTGGCTCATGTGCAGTTAGTTGTACATGGATAAAAGTACTGATCCATTCTGGTGTGCAATGGTAATAATTCCTGCACACCAATACTGGAGATTAGTCTTTTCTGATAAACAATGCTTTAACTCAAAATTCATTTTTGTGTTATCTCACACAATGCAGGTGTCATTATTGTTGCACATGTAAATTTTGCCTTCGGCAGAGCCTTATGCAAGGGCTGGGGCATAAGCCGCAGCACTCACGAGGCCACAAATACATTCCTGTAGGGAATGGCATGGCAGGCTTCCTCTTGAGCCACACGCTGTTTTCTGGTGCCCACCCTCAGCTGTGGCATGGGTAGCGTGTCAGACACATCCAGCTTTCCTCTGGCTTGCGAGATCCACAGATATGCACAGACGCATAATGATGGCCATGTTCATCTGAGTGACTTCAAAAGAGGGCACGAACTAGACATAATTAACTTCCTCTCACCTCAGGATAGATGACCTGAGTGCATGTTAATATTCTCTTTCCAATCTAGTCTAATTGGTAGCTGGATATAGCTCCTGAAAGGGAATCCATAATATTACGCATCTGCTGATGGAATGGAGTCCGGCACAGAGAAGGTTGTCTGGCTGAAAAATGTGGATGCTGCAGTTAGGTTCTGAATGACAGGGAATAAAACCAACAGGACATGCTATGAAAACAAACCCACTACTTTAGTAATGTAATGTGTATTTTCACTGAGGATAACCCTACCTACGTGACTTAAACAGTTTGAAGCAAATTCTTTATTTGGAGTTTCTTAACAGGTTGCAATTTATTGCCGGTATTCTGTTACCAAAAATTTAGATAGAAACAAGACTTGATGACAAATACTTTACATTATACCTTCTGTCCCTGCCCCTGCTCAAGGGACGCTAAAGCAGAACACTGACCTGGCAGGATCGTTGTTTTGTATTTTGTTTCAAAAAATGCCCACTATTACTGTTTTGCAGAGAAAATTGTAAGAATGGTTTTCTTATCTAGGAGGCTGGATTAAAAAAAGAAAACTGAGAAATTCTAGGTCAATATGGAAAGATTAAGAATCAGATATTGAAATACTGTCACCCTTTCCCTCAGTGTATATTAATAAATAAATACTGCTCTGCAGTTTTAACAGAATGAAATACTGTAGAAAGCTTGAAACTAATGAAATTCATGAATAACTGTAACAGAGACTTGTAATATTGCTGTAGAGTGGTAATTCATGCTTTGCAAGTCAATGTTAAAATATAGTACTGCAGGCAAATTGAATATATAAATCTATATCCAGACATTTGTGTTCTTGGGCTATGGCTTCTTCATTGTAGCTAGCCATTTCAATAAAACTTCACGAATTGCAAGACTTTTCTCAGCTTATTTGACATAATTCAAATAACTTCTAAAGTATGTAAGGGTACAATTCATTTTAACATTTTTTAGTAATAGACAACTAGACATTCATGGGAGTATGTTACATTTTCATAATTGTTATTTTTATCAGAACAGTTGTCATACAACCACAACTCCCATGGCAGCTAGTGGAAGTTGTGTCTTGAATAAGTAACGAACCTACACTTCTGGACTGGACTGTGAAAACTTCTGCTTTTTTACTTATTCCTAGTCATAGTGATAATTTTCATTTAGCAGTTTATTAGTTTACAGTACTGTGGATCTTATGAAAATATATTTGCCACAGTTTTGAAGTCACATACTATTTACTCATAAGGAGTACAACTGAAATCAATAGTTTTATATAAGTGCAGAAAAAGAGAAAAAAATAGTTGTTTCCAAAACAATACTTGAAACACTACAATTGTATAGATACAATTACATGACACAGCAGAAGGCAGCTGAATACTACATGTCATTCTTTCTTTAAGCCTAATAATGGACATTCATGCTCCGAGGTAAAATATTGTTTATCTAAAAGACTTACAGCAGGAAAAAATGAAATGTATTGTAATTGCAGTAGTAAAAGCTTCAAACGAATATACAATAAAAAAAAAAAATCTATTAAATTTCTAAGACAAAAGTAAAAAGGGAGAACTTGGCTCTAGGAAATGGCCATTAGCATATGGAAAACCGTAAGAGCAACAATGATAATTGTAAATGATGTAAATGAAGTGGGAGATACTTGTTATTGCAAGAAACGGTCTAAGAAGTTGCTGCATACTTGCAGAAATCTTCACTTCCCTGTCTGACTGAACTCACTTAAGCCTTTGCTTGATACTTCTATGCCCCTAAAGCAATGTATGTTCTCTTTACGATAAGAACTACATCTGGATTTCACGTGTAATGTTGCTTCAATGATACATTTAAATGAGGGCTGTTTAGTCTTCCTGAATGTTATTGACAGGCAACCTGTGACTGTTTATTAAAATATAAATGCCAAATATTCCTTCAACTTTTTTTTCCCCTGTTCAAGCTAGGATAAACCTAAAGATCTTCTCAACACCTCAGTGACACAGCTACTCAGATGGCCCAGCTAGCTGGTGCCTTGCTGGCAAATAGTACTGGCTGAAGCAAGACTTGAGACAGTTTGGGACAGCTGGGCTTTTTTACTTGGTAGGGGTTTTGGGGGGATTAATAGTAGGTAGAAGAACAGTAAACACAGTATAATGTAGGAAGAAACTCGTTTGGAGAGGAATTGGGCATCAGATACAGAGATTCATAATAATAAAGACCAGATGGGAGAAAACAACCCAGCTCAGCTCTATTTTAAACCCTGCCCTGGGTTCTCCAGGGGACTTAATTCCATTTATAGATAATTCAATTACCTGACTGTTTTAACACTTCCTGGGCTTTGATGCACTACAAATCCAGAGCAATGTAATGGTATTATGCTTATCCATGATCATCATCGTTAAAATACTGTTTCAGACATGAAGAAAAACTCACACCTGTCCATTTCACCTGTCAGTTGGTTTAATAAAACATACTACCTGTATCTACAAACCTTTCCTTGTTATATCCTTTCCACAACCTATGCACCTACACCAGAAAATGATCCTAAATGTCACATCTTTCCCCGATTATAAAATCAGTTGCAAAGGAGCCTGAATTTAACAGAAGTACCATATTGTCCCATTTCAGCCATGCTCTCTGATACTTTGCCACATGCTAGAGAGCTTTCCTTGGCACTTCCACCTTTCTTGCTTTAGCAACTATCCAACCTGTTCAAGATTAGGCACATTTCTAGGTTCTTTAACACCCTTACGCAATAGGGTATGAATTACTGAAAAGGTAGGACAAGGATTCTGGTTATAAGAATTAACACTTTTTTGTTGTGCAAGATTACCAAGAATCAGAGTAGATTTTTGTGTGTTTGCCTCTTTTTACTAAACAAGATTATGGATTAAAAAAAATAGATTTATTTAAGAACAAGAGATATGAAGTGATAGAACAACAAACATACAAGATACATGATTGAAATTATCCTTATCATTAATGGTTTTCCTTGGCTGTTTCAGCATGTCAGCCAACTTGTAAAAATATAGAGATTATGCTATAGAGTCATCCCCAGGAGACTTATTAGAGAGGGATATTTCCCATTCATCCTGCTGTTAAACATCATAACATGGGGAGCAACAATAATAGCATATAGGGGCAATTTGTTCTTGGTTTTAATCTTAAAATACTATTTTTTCCTTCTCCTCCTTCTCTTGCTTATTGCAGCCAGCAACCCTAGGACTGGTCAGAACACAGTATGAGCTTGTAATACTTACACCTTTCCATTCCTTTGTAACCTGATTAATTTTTCTATTGCTTCTCTATCGATTTTATGATATTCTCAAATTAAAGCTTTTCCAGTACCCTTCTTCCAGCATGACACTGGAGGACTACAATAATATCAATGATACAGAGTACTTTCAAGATTCACAGCGGTTAACTTTGCTCAGAATCTACAAATGTTATGTTGACTTTGCTCAGAATCTACAAACGTTATGTTGAGGTAGTCAGCAGCAAGAGTATACGACTTCCACCTCAAAGATCATTAGATTTCAGGGAATCTCACCACAGCCACTCTTATTTATTTTATAACTACAATTATTTGCAGCCTGATCTTTAGAAGCCTGCATCAGTACAGTTATACATGGATGTAGCTTTTTGTTGGCTCAAGATCTTTGAAGCACAGGACATTCAACCTGTTAAATGTATATCCTGGAATACCAAAATGATACTGTAAATGAATATGAAGAAAAACAAATCACAAACATAGCAAATCAGCCACTTCACAAAAGGTGAGGTCCTAAAAACCTCAGGAGAAAAATCATAAATGTGTGCATCCTCATAGGTGCATACACACTATAATACCGGGCTACACAAATTCAAGATCCACTTGTGGGTCCTTCCTGTAGAAACCAGAAAAAGGGTTTTACTTAAATTTAGAGTTTCTTTCCAATTGACAATAACCATGTCCACTCTTTCTGTAGTAAATAGAGAAAATGTGGGAATAACTTCGTTTCGGCTTAAGTATCTAATTTACTGGGATGACTCATCCTCTACCAGGTTTGTGTTTCTTTTCTTTGACTGCAAAGACTGACCTAGACTGGACTCTTCACTCTGGAAGAGGAAATCAGGATGAGATGCTATGTACCCATGCTGCTGCTGCACTGCTGTCCAGAAAGACTACTGCCCAAACAGTCATGGCACAATTTAGTGTCAAATGCACTACTGGCAGCACTGAGGATTTCAAATTCATATGTATGCAAGAACTGGCACTCATAATATACATGACAGCACTAAAACCTTACACTAATGAGTATTATTGGGTTACAGTGTCTATCATGGAAAGGTATGGCTCATTGTTCATGTAAAATATAATTAGCATCTTTAAGAGCACACTTACTTTATAGTCCTTAACTTTGCTATTATGTACTATCTTTCTACTGTCATTCTGGAAATAGGTCATTATTCAATACTACTTTATCCTCCTGAATAAATGTGTGTTACAAACCCTTAGTAGCTAAAACCACTTAAATTTGCTATGAACAGAAAATGAGTAAAATTTTTTCTTCAGTACTCTGATGTTTTCACAGTCAATCCAATGCTTTAATGATGATAATAAGACAGTTTAAAACCAAAATAAGGACAAAATAAGCCTCTTTGGGATGCTACTTTTGAACAGAGTCCTTTTCATCAGGCTTGTTAACCTGCTTCCAAATCCTCAACCAACCACTACTCCTGTTAGTTTTGCTTTCATTAGTATTTCCTTCTTTCTCCCTTTCTACACATCAAATACCTCAATGGAAATCTTTGCCTACTTTAATCCAATTTAGTTACAGTATCTCACTAAAGATTATTTTATTTTTCTTCATGCTAACTTCTGCTACATGTCTCCACCAAACTCCCCTTCCCACTGAGAGCACTACATGGCAAGTCAGATGAAGGAGCTGAACCAAATGAACGCTATTGGGGGAACTGCATTATGGAAGAGGCTACTTTCAGCTGGAACTGCCACCTGATGCAGCTCAACACACAGCTGTGCAATTGCTAGCACAAGCGTAAAGGAGAGAACAAGAAAGCATGAGTAGGTTAGAAGAAGTAATCAGAAATAAATGGCCTGGGTGAAGGAAACAACTCTTCCAACAGCAGCCAACCCAATGCAGATCATCCTTCTGCAGCCTTTCCCTTTCTATGCATGTATGCAGACCCACTCACTCTGTGCCCAGGTCCAACCCATTAATTTAATTTCTTTGTTTGCCAACTGCCTTCTCCCTCAGCAATTTCTCATCTCAGTTTCCATCACTTCTCACATGAAAATCTGTCCTTTCTAACAGGAGAGCATTTTGTCATCTGTTCTCTGCCATGATTAGCCTTTTGCCATATTTTCTCCTGTGTTTCAGCTCTACTTGGAGGTACAGTGAACTCAAGGAGCAACAAGAACAGTAGGTTGTTTTTCTTCATCTTGTTTGTTCTTGCTCCATCTTAGAGGATGAAGCAATCAATATCAAATAATAATCTTTGACTATTTTATTCAAATGACTCTGTCTTAATTTCTAGTTCTGCTCTTTGTATCTGTTCAAGCAAGTTCTAGAAACCTGCAAAGCCTCTTTTTGGGGAATACTGCTTCCCAGATCGAAAAGCACTTAAGCAAAACTACCCTGTCGATACAGACCTGGTACCAATAGACAGTGCTGACATGGCTGGAGCATCACACAAAAGTGTTGTGTTTCCCTTCCAGGGTGACATCTCCATCTGTTCTGCTCCCTGCTCTCCTTGCTACAGAGATACATTGGTCATTGATATTGCAGACTTGATTCCAGCCACCTTCAGAGAGCAGTATGCACTGCTGGTTTCCCTGTAGCAGACTTCTGAACTCTGGTAGGTTAGGAGCTGTCTCTGCTAACTGAGCGTGAACTAAGCCCGTCTCTTTGGGTGACTCTGTGGACTTTTCCACAGCAGTAATAAAAGCAGCCTCTGACACTGCACTGTGAAATAGCAAGTCCCAGCGCCAAAGTGTCAGAGCAGAACGGATTCTTAGTAGAACATCTCTGAGAATCAAAATGGGCAGCAGAACACCTTTCTTTACCTTTTTTCCTTAACCTCATTATGAGAAACAGTGAAACTATTTCAGCTGAGTTCAGCCTGAGGCAGGTGCCTGCCATGGAAAACTTCTGTCGCAAAGTTCAGGTGAGAAGTGAAGAGCAACCAAAAGCAAATGTTCATGACATAAAGCAATAGCTACTTCAGGGGATATCGTATGATCTTACATATGCATTTGTACACTGAGATGAATGTTGTATACTCACCACAAATATCACTCTCTAAAACTATGCAGATTATGGAAAAATGCCCAGGTATGAGTTTCTGAGAAAGTCGCCAGCACTGTAGGCTAATCTCAACCTCCTAGCACCCCTTTGGTCTAATCCTGAAAAGAAGTGAGCACTTTTGCAAAACTGAGTTATTTTTATGTTATATGGACAAACATTCACTAAGGAATAGGCTGAAAATACTAATTAATTTCCATTCCTGACCTAAGCAAGATTTCCAGCTTTTAAATGTGACAGCCTACTGTAATAGCCTTCAGTGCCACCTGGCATCTAGGTCTATTTTTAGTTCATAAACCTCATTTCCATCAGAATAGAGTTCAATATGACCTTTATATAATGTTCTGATTTAGCCTATATTTTGCTTGGAATGTATGGAAAAGTAATTAACAAGTTAGCTTCAGGCACTGAAAAATAAAATATGCACTTCAAGAATAAAAAGAAAAGGAATTCTTACAAATGTAAACCAAGTTAAGCAAGAGAGTAAATCTCTTACAGACCCTGGGGGACCACAAATCCTTTCCCTTAGAATAATACGGAAAGATGCTTTTCCTTTTCAAAATAAGTAAGACAGAATAGCTTCGCAAACCGCAGCAAAATTATCGTGTCCCAAAAGACAGCCTGAGAGCATGCTGTCACAAAACGGCACCACTTCAGAGGCTGCTGTTCAGCAGGCAGTAAATTGAAGTCCTTGAGACTAGACTAGGTGCATCTTTGAGGTTTTGAGGGTGAGAGAATAAGCAGATTTAATATCTAATGAACTTTTTGGAAAGTTTTGTTGCAACAAGCTAGGGACAACTGTTTATTTTGGTTGTTTTGTTTTGTTTTGTTTTCCTGGTAATCATCAAAGGAGTTAAAATTTCAACTTCTTGCAATCAATAGAAGGCCATTAGGGCTTTATTTCCAAGAAGAAGAGATACCGTTTGTGTAATCCAATTTCATACTCACAATCAGTCAAGTATTTTTAAGGCAAATATATAGTATAGTTAGCATATAAGAATATAAGGATAATTCCTATGTAAATATTAATCTCAGTAAGATCTCAAATGTTTTTCATTTGAACTCATAATGTAGTTCTTTGAGAATCATTGTCATGTTGCCATCGCTTTAACCAACTGGATCTCTTCTATTTTTTGATGAACAATGCAGCACCAAATGGTAAAAACATTTCCTGACATGAAGAAAGGAAAGAAAATGACAATTGATTACAATACTCCTCTGTCCAAACAAAAGACCTATCTAATACTTGAACATAGCATCATAGAATGGTTTGGGTTGGAAGGGACCTCAAAGCCCATCGAGTTCCAACCCCCTGCCATGGGCAGGGACACCCTCCACTAGCCCAGGTTGCCCAAAGCCCCATCCAACCTGGCCTTGAACACTGCCAGGGAGCCAGGGGCAGCCACAGCTTCTCTGGGCACCCTGGGCCAGGGCCTCAGCACCCTCATCGTAAAAAAGTTCTTCCTCATTTCCTGTCTAAATATACCTGCTTTCTAAACTATCTAATATCAAACTATTCTAAATATCAACTATAAAGCTATCTAAGATGGTGCTGGCTAGAACCTTCCTACCTTCCACCATAAATAGTTACGAAAAATCAAAATCTTAAAAATTTGATATTACGAATTTACCTGAAAATACAAATATATCAGGACAAAGAAAAATCTGGGATTTTAATACTTTTATATACAGTGTTTAAAACCTATGAAAAATTATAATTCTCAAAGTTTTAAATGCAAGAACATTTAGAACAAGAAAAAGCACTTATTTTTTGCCAAAAATATGTCTCACATTTTTACAACACAATTTCCATTCTAATTTTTTTTTTTAAACTCACCATGTCCCATGAACAATTTTATTTGTGAGGAATCAAGAATTCCACCAGAAATTTGATAAAAAAATTCTCCTTATACAAGGCTGCATACTGGTTTGAAATCTACACATTAGTGACATTTAGCACTTATGCCTGGCAAATGCACTTTAAATACATTGCTTTATTGTCTCTATCCCATCCAATTTCCAGATGTCCATAAGGGGAAACCCAACCTAAGGCATAGGCATCTTTTTTATGGGAGTGAGTACATAATTCCCATTCTATGATACATTATGAGCTAGGAAGTAGGTGTGGGCTTAGCTTTGCCATTTCAGCACGCTACTCACAAGAACAGTCAGTGTGTGAGCACTGGGACACTACGCGAAGGAAGGGCTTGTAGGTCCAAAACCTCCCTGAGAAACTGCCCCTTTCACAGTAATGCTCGCACTGAGTCCAGGGACAGTCCCTGGGAGGTAGTGGGGCTCAGGGAAGCAACATTATTTCTTCTTCATATGCTAGCAGTCTAATTCAAATTCACCTAAATGTTAATGTGAATAGAAGAGAGAAATCTAAAAAAACCCAAATAGAACAGAAAACAGAACTCTGTTATTACTACAGAAATCTAGAGGATGTCTAATAAGAAAACTAGTAGGGTTTCTCTTAAGAAATATCCAGGTCACGTCCAGTAAGCCAGGTTTGAAATATTTATTGTTTAAAATAAGGTATAACTACTTTTAATATTTTTTTTCCCCAAAAACTGTAATGACTGATTCATAGTTTCTTATTCTGCAAATAGGTTCCAAGGCAAAAAATAAGGCAATATACTGTGGTGCCCTGCTTTAAAGGCTTCCTAAACACAGGAAATCCAGGGGAGAAACAAAGCACTAGTTTTAATAGCCAGAAAAACCTGGAGTTTTCCTAACAGAAACAAAATAAAACACATAACTTGGAAGCAATTTAGATTTCAGTTATTACTTAACATCATGCTCATAGAATAAGGTTAATGAGTAAGTCTTAAGATTTTTAGATGTCTTTTTCTTATGACTTTTTGATAACTCTTCAGTGTTATCTCTAGTACAACTTTCTTCCTGAAACCTCTGCTACTGTTCTTTCCCATTCTAATTCTTCCAATGATTTTTTCTGAATTAAGCTTCATTCTAGACACTTGCCAGTAGAAGTGTCCTCCTCTCCACTTCATATGGCATTTTCAACTTCTTCTGTTTCTCAAAAGCGATTTTTTCGTTGTTTTTCACTTCTTCAGGAAAAAATGCTAAAATGATTTTTATAGAGTTTGAAATTCTATATAAGGAAGGGAACAGATTAAATATCACACAGAATTGTAGAAGAGTAATATTATTTTCCGCGGGAAAAAAACAGACTGCTTGTAGTAGTTGCACACAGATATACAATGCAGCTGTCCATACAAGTACATACTGTGCCACAAGGTTGTTGTAGAGATTACTTTTTACTAATGTCTTTGAAGAAGAAATTTTTGTCATATATTGATCTATTATCTCTTCAACACCTAGATTTCATTAAAATAATATTTAACTCAGACTGTAACAGAGCTTTTACTATCATGAAATTCTAAATACATTTGCATATTTTATAGAGATGGAAGACACAAATGCCAGTTACCTAAAACACTTAGCTTTAAAAAATCAGTAACAAAAGCAAGGAATGGTTTCAGTTAAGTGATGATCTCAAAGGGCATGTATTTATTATTTCAGTCAAAGTCACAGTGTAAAGGCAAGTGAACAAAGTGCTGCATGTTATGCTGTATTCTGTCTCATCGTCTCTTGGAAGAAGTACTCTTTGATATCTTTAGAAATGATTCCAGATTCCTTGAGGAGAGGGGGGGTGGGAATACATAAAACCATGGGGAAACATTTTTGAGATGCAAAGCTGCAAACAGCAGGACATCCAACAGAGTTGATACATTAGGCTTAAAAACAATGTTAACAAAGCAACCTCCTACGAGTTCAATAAATAGCTTTAAAAGACTTGTGTCACATTTGTAGTTGGGAAAGAAACGTGTAAACAAATCTCCAAGAGAATCGTCCTGAAATTTTCCTAGCTTGCTTTCACAGGATGTATGAGCTTCAGGTAAAACTACTTAATTTGTCTGAAACTCAAAATGAATGAACAGATATGCACAAGTGGCTCAAAGGAGAGTGTTTAGGTTGTCTACAACATGAAATCATAGGTATTAAACTAGAACAGAAAAGGAGATCTAGATCAATGCTTATCCACAAGTAGGGCTAAGGAAACCCTTTTTGAAACGGTTGGGATTATTTGAAAAACTTGGTTTAGCTTTGGTTAAAAACCATGCAAAAAATAAATGTGCTTTGTCTTAGATGAAATATTTTTAAGGAGTTATAATTACAGTTCACAAGACTGAAGCATTCTGAAACTGAAGTAACTCCTGTGAAATACCATTTCAATAGAGAGATACTCACGGGACATTTATTATTTCAGGATTATTAATCTTCAACCTAGAGGTTACAACAATCAGAGTCAAATTTTAGTAATTTCACTTCCATGAGATTACTCATGGACAGTGTTGTCACAGAAGCTAGACCCTGTCCCAAAGACCGGAGTATGGAAATCATGTTGTTTTAGCCCTTTGATTGAATGTAAAAAAGAAATTCTAGTTTTGATCCTGATCACAGGTCAATTAAAAGTTTATAATGTTCATAAAATGTTCAAATAATGCTTATAATCTTCATAAGACTAACCTACTAGATGCAATTTATCCTACCTCATATTCTTTAATAAGTAAAGGTATTTCTTGAAAAAAACCTACATTGCCCTCCAGTTAATCTTCTCATCTTTCCTCTTCTGCAACTGTTACACTAAACGCAGTCTCTTACCTCAGAGTGGTTAGAAGACCATCATAAGATACTTCTAATGATTTTGAATGATAAGCGATAACTTCTGGGCCTTGCAGCTGGAAGTGTGTGCACACCTCCTCCCCAACACTACCAGATTAGCACTAGAATCAGGACGTTAATTAGAGTCCGCTAAGATAAATGTCACAAAATGGAGGAAGCTTGCTGCTTTTTTTTTAGAAAAGAGAAAAATCTGTTCGCTGATAGAACTTACTTTCTGCCTATACAAGGCAGATCCCATTGAAATTACTGTGAAAGGCTGTAGGTGACTGCATGAGTCTTTGGATACAGTTTCTATTTATTCTTCATCTGCATCTTTCAAACTGGATGACTGCCTTCCTACTCTGAGGAAGAGGTATCTGCTTTAAGCAGAACACACGGATTTGTAAATGTCAATACAATCTGAGAAATAAGTTGTATTAAAACAATCCCATAAGAATGCACTGTAACATCTGTTACTTTCCAAACAACTACATCTGGTCATATATTTAAGCAAAATCAATAGAAGGTATAAATTTTAAGGCATCTGAAGAGTTAGTATTGTTTATGAAATTTTAAGATATAAATTAATGTTAGGTAAAGAACAATTGCACTTTATTCACAGATTTTCCTCTGAAAAAGACAGAATGAGTAATGGCTTTATAATGAAGGTTTAAAAATAACTTCATTTTCACACGCATGCCCTTCATCGCTAAATTTAAAACTTTTCCTCTGCTCTTTATGCAATAGTCTGGTCTTGATTTTGACTCCCCCAGGAGCAAGATAGTGCAAGATAGAGCAAGATAGTATTGTTAAAATTTATACTGCACTTCTAGGTTGCACTTTCACTGCACCTGATTTAAGCTCCAATCTAGCAAACACATGCTTAAACACATGCTCACAGAGATAACAGGTCTACTATACATTGACTGTTCAAATACTATGTACTTCACTGCTTTGCTGAGTGAGATCCAAAAAGAGCTATGTACACCTGCACAGAAAATTATTTTTTCATCTTATGGAATTTCTAAAAAATAGTATCTATACTTAAATATAGCTTATTTTGATCATAGTCACATTTCATGCAAATGTAGAGTTGGGTTATACTCTATTAATATCTAGCAGAAGAGTTTAAGATCCAAAGTTTGCTATTCAAGGCAAAGACTAGAATTTCCCAAAGGCAGAAATTTTCATTTGAATAAGAGAAAAAAAAAAAATCATTCTGTGCCTGGAGAAGTTTAGTGAAATTAATTCCTGCAAAAAGCTTCAGATTACTCAAAATTTTTCCCAAGAAAATAATTGTTTCAAAAATAATTCCCAAAGAATCTAATCATGTTAAGTATCAATGTCCTAGAATCAGATTAAATAACAGAAAGTGTTAGTGTTACATTAATTCACTTACTTTCTCAGGTATTTAGTCATGTTCCCTTGTAACATATTTTCTGAGCACTTGCAATTTATTTGCACAAATGTTTACAAATATGTGTTTTGTCTCATATCGTAAATCTACCATGTACCATTTATGCCAGAGGCATTTGTTCATCTGTCCAAATCAAAGAACAAAAACATCCTGGTGCTGTATGTTTGTGTACTTCTAGTTGTTGATTTGTCTATGTGGGAATATCTATCTACATTGCTCTATCAGTGCAACTCCCGCATGTATACTCTTACTGCAAACAGCATCCTCTCATGGAATAACTAACATGAAAAGGTCACTCTTTCCATTAGAAGTTTTCATACAGAAAGTTAGAGTGGTATAGCTATTTCCCATAAATAACTGTGGCACATTTTAAGATGCCAACAAACCCTGAAACACTAAGAACTATAACAATAAAAATAATGGCTAAAAATTAGGTGCAGCTCATTCAGCCAACCACAAGTAAGTAAATGATTTGAGTTTAAAATAGATATGATCAAGTCTTGGGGAAAAATATTTGAAAAAATATTGGTGTAAAATATGTTATTGATAATGGGTGAATTAAAGAAGATTATGAACATTTAGGAATATGCTGTGATGAAGCAATGCTCAAAAGATGGTCATTGTAAATTATTGGCTGAGCTTCGTTGAACACAAGAATTATGTGGAGAAATAAACAAAGCAGTGATGCTAGGTCAGAGTAAAATGAAGCAGTGAGAACTGATTAAAAACAATCCATTTAAATGAATACAAAAGCAAATAAACAATGTCATCTGGCACTGCAAAAAGCATGGGCTCCTGAGGAACTGAATATAGAATCTGTAGGCTTTTGTGAAACTATTGAAACTATCTGTAGTGGAGCTCATGTGGCTGTCTTATAAATTCCACTCCTCCTTTTCCTACTTTCAGCTGTTGTATCTGGGTAGCTTGGCCAATTTACAGCAGTGATGATCAACATGCAAAGAGGGAGGCCATGTCTTCATGAGATGCACCACTACTCTCAAAAGGAATGATGGTTTTACAATGCACAACCATAGCAAGATTGTCTTGAACATTACTGCAGCGTATTCATACATGCCTCAAAACTCTATCTTTACAAAATGTGCATACTTAAACCAATTCTGTTTCTCTGTAAAGAAATCTCCTTTTGTAACTGACACTTCTATTGAATAGCTGCAATAGGCTTCTAGTAAGATATTTTACAGTAAAATTTCAAGATTGATAGATCTCTTAAGAAATGGATAGTTGAAAGATGATGCTTAATAATTATAATATATACTCCTCAGGAGTCTGTTAGTATTCTACAGTTCTTTCCCAAACTCTTCCTTTCTCTGTTTCACAGTGTTTTTTCTCACCTCGGTCATGCTTGCTTTCCATTTCACTATTATCTTCATGTTAAAAGCTCCCTTTTGCTTCTGCCTCTATTCAGTGCTAGTCTTAACCATTCTGCCTCTTGCTTATTCTACTCTTGGCTTTGTTCTCCATCCTTTCATCTATTATTCTCCACCATACCCTAATTACTTATATTGCTCCCAAGTTGTAGGTTAGTGTTGTAAACAGTGTTCAATCCTTCCTTGCCGTCTTCCTTTCTTCATTCACTTTCCTTACCTTTTCTCCTTTGGTTGTCTGGAGACCTTTACTTCTTTTAACAAGCCACTATAAAGTGACTCCCTATTCATTTGATGTTTTAGCTCACTGAGTTTATACAACTCAATGCCGTGTCAAACATGATAAGCTGTTTAGTGGCATTCTTCTTGCTACATTGTCTTCTTTTTCTTTAAATACTCCCAAGCTAATGGATTGCCAATTAATTAGAAATAGTTAATCTTTGCAATAGAATAAACACTACTTGTTTGTGTCTCTTGAGGAGCCCCTAAACTAGTTTTTATGACTGTGTTGCTAATTGTTCTCACCACTCGGCAGCCTGTCGATGGAAATAAAAGTTTGCTGAGCAGATATCCAGGCCACAGTTTGCAGAATGTTTTCTTTGAGCACAATGCTTCTGCACCTGCTCTCCTTCCCTTCCTTCACTGCCTGTTCCCAGGCTGCACTATATTTAAGGATGCCAGTTTTGGGGGTCATGCAGATGATTAAACTTCAACAGCATAAAGGCAGACAAAAAACTTGTACAAACACTGATATTTCTGAACTGATTGCTTTTGACCTGATTTATTGTGTGAAGCTTGATGTGCCAGCTTAACCAAGAAAGAAGCAAAAAGGAAAGAACACGTGGCAGAGACAATTTTGAACTACTATTGGAGGAGCGTACCTCCTACTGACTCCAAAATGAGGGAAAAAAAGACAAAAAGGAAAGAGAGCAGACAACAGAGACAAGAACTCAACACTGATATAGCTATTTAGCATGTGTTATTCACAAAATAAACCTGGTTAAAATGATTTTTTAAAAAAGGTAGCTCTCAAAGACCAGTTACCACGATGTAGATGTAATCAGAAATTGTTCCTACCTGCTGAAGTTGGTTCCTCTTCAATGGAGGCTGTGCATAAAGGCAGAGGGGGTGGGGAAGGAAATGGGAACATGGAAGGCAAAGGGGAAAGGGAAGGGAGAGAAAGAAAAATACAGATGAAGAAATTCAAATACATATAGTCTTAACTGTTGTATCATCTACATTTTCTTAATATATGAACAATGAGGCATCACAAAAAACTTTATTATAAATCGCTTGATCAACCTGAGTAAGTTGAAGTAAGATGTTTCTTCTTAGTGGAGAGCTAAGCTAAAATGAGCTAAGATCTTAGTTTACATTTATAACATCACACTCTTAACTTTTCCTTCTAATTTAACTAGAGGCATAGGCCAAAATACTGCAATAGCAATGCTCAACACCAGAATGAATTAATGATCCTGAAATTAATTAGGGAACAAAATGGAAGTTTTAGGTTTTGGTTTTGGTTTTTTTCCAGTGGTGGCAGGGGGCAGTTGCCTGTTGGACTCTCCATTCCAGATGTTTATTGTCTAAGAAAAGCAATAAAATTCCGTATCTGCATACTAGAACCTCTTCCTTTGGCGATAGATAACCATTAAATCATCTTAAGTTACCATCGGAAAGCACCTTTGACTGTAGACTATCTATTACCTGTACATTCAAAAGAAAGAAACAGATGTATTCACAGCAAAACTATATTTTAAAGGTACATCAGCGACCTAGTTCTTTCTCTCCTTGCAGTCAATATATTTTATATCTACATGCATCATAAAAACGGTCTTCTCACAGTCTGGCAAAGTTTTCAATGACAGAAAAAGCAGCAATCAAGTGTTTCTCACTTGAATACTCTTAAAAGCACCTAGAAGTCTGAGATACAATAAATGTGATACAGAGACCCTCTTAACATACTAAACACAGGTATCCATACTTTTATTTTTTCTCTTTTAAGGAGTCTCTCCTATCAGTTGAAATGGAAGCTCCTTCTGTTGGATTTCTTGCAGAATCAGTTCCATACGAACAACACTCTTACACAGAGTGTTTGCCACAGCAAACATTGATCCACCATGATGGCTTCAGAGTTTGTGTTTGGTATGGATAAGGATTTCAAACATTTTCTCAAAAGTCACTGCCATGCTTGGTAACTTGACTTCTCTGCCTTCAGTATCACTCCATGTGTTATGCTGGGAGAAATTAGTAAAGGAGCAGGAAGATGAAACTTAGTTTTAGTGAAACTTCATCAGACATAGCACTAACAGCTGTGTCAACACACGTCAACAGATACCAACTGCATTTGAGACTATCTATAAACCTTGGTTAATTCAGTACAATATTCTATAAGCAACTGTATGTGCCAATTAACACTGTACATATCAGTTATTTCTAATTGTGGAGTAGCATGGTGTCCTTTTGGGGGCTGTCAAATCCAATCAATACAAAATAATGAATTACTATGTGAAGCACCAGTCAATCGTCTTGTCTCTAGCTAAAGTTTCCTGAGCTAAGTAGGTGATTTTTATTTATATAACTTGGTGTTTAGATAAAGGCTACATTACAGAAACAGTACATTATGAAATGCATAATCTAAAATGGCCTAAACAGGGTACTTAACAGGCTACCTCTTCCATTTGTAACTCCTCATTTTGTGTCTAGATGTGCAATTTGAAACTAGATTAATCCATTTTGAGGTGTATATATGTAAAGATCACATCAAGCTTTTAAATTTTACAATAACATGTTCTTTGACTGTGTAATTACTGAACTTAAGTAACATGTGTTTGTAACAGTAGAGGATTTCCAGACAATTAAAGAAAGAAGAGAAAATACCACCCTATTGTTTTTAAATTGAACTAATCAGATATATCATTAGTTCAACAACAGCATGACAGCTGATTCCACAAAAAAAGAAACTGAGTATTTAAATCTTAAGAACAACAGAACCAGAAGTAAATAAACAAACTACAAACTAAGTCAATCAAGCATGTTGTAATTTCTCAAGGTACCAGTGGCAGAGAAGCCTACACAAACAGAACAAAACATGAAAGATAGTTAGAAGTTCTGTTACTAAATTTTACAAATGCCCAAAATCTGTATTAGCTGCTAGCTCAACTGCTGCTTGAGCAATACTTAATTAAAAAAACTAGGGACTGTGCATTAAAACTGCTAAACAAAATTGTCCAATTATACTGGAATATTCATTCCAGTAACAACTCTTTTTCAGACTGCTATTTGAATAATATTCTTAGACTTAATTATTGGGATGAATACCAAAATTGGATTCTCTTATTACTCTGTTAGTTTTTTCAGTGGGACTGCTCTGCAGTTAGGTACACATCTGAATAAAATAGGATAGCTGAATCTCAGCTGAAATAAATCATTCAGGTGCCAAGAAAGCTATGCCAATAACATTAGTTGTCCGTTTATTAATTTTGGCTATTTGATTGCTGGTTTAGGCTCTTTCACTAATAGACTATGTTCATTTCTTGTCAGAATCTAGACGTAGTGAGAACTGCTTTTGTAAAATGTAAAAGATGTAGTTCTACTTGTCAATATTGTTTTTCTTAACCCCAGACAGAAATTAAAGATGCATATTAAAAATAAATATGAACATGCAGTAATAAACTTGTTTGTACTTCATGCACACTTTTTAGAAAAATCAAATTATCTTAGTCTCTTGCTATATGTGCCAGGACTTCTTTCACCCCCCCGAACTTAATAAATCATATTTTAAAAAAACGGCCTTCAGTAAGCTATTGAATATTCAAAGAATACACTATTTTTGCTTTATCATCCTGGCTCAAATGCAATGTCAGCACTCTGCTTTCCACTCTCTAAGTAAATGCACTAAATTACCATGCCAAAAATTTCCTACACAACACCACTTTTTTTTTCCATCAGCAGTGATTTAAAACTTGAAGTTATTTTAAAAAGCTATTTATACAGTGATTCATTTCCATAGTAATTATCTGTAATTTACTTTCTTTACTTATATCAGCGGGGTGGAGAGGGAGTCAGTTGGAATTGCCGTGCTCAACTGAGCTGGCATAAGCCGGTGACTCAGTATGCTGGGTGGTAGATCACTATCAGCCTGGCTTTCTCCTTCTGACTGCAGAGCACTAAGACTCGCACAGAGGAGCCAGGTATTTGACATAAAAGCCCCCAAAACAGTCACAGGCATCTCCAAGACATGGCCTACGAGTAGCATTGCATGACCTGAAACTGTAAAATACTCTGCAGCTTTAAGGCATTTTCAAGAATATTTTTCTTCCCCTTTTAATGCATCATTGACAAAATATAATAAGACATATGGCAGCACAAAAATTTTTTTTAATCCTCTTAGAGAAAATCTGATGTTCACTTGGGAAAACTTCATCATGCTTTCCTTAGAGTTGAATAATATTGCATGACATTAGTGGGCAGAAAAAAAACAAGAAAACATGGGCAGATTTGGAAAGCATAAACCAGGATACATATTGTCCAACGTATATTAGCTTAAGAGAGATAATGTAATAAGGCAATGCTTGGATAGTACCTGAATACCTCTATGCCAGACCTCTGATTATTTCTGTTACGATGGTAGAAGACTTGACAGGTCTGGGAAAAATCTTAACTTTGAAGCATGAGTAACTTGAGGGAGGCAGATTCAGTGTAACAGTGTGCTATACTACGTTATATATTATAGTATCACAGAATCATAGAATGGTTTGCGTTGGAAGGGGCCTTAAAGATCATCTAGGTCAACCTGGCCTTGACACATTATTGTTATACTAAGACACATTACATTAGTTTTGTGTTTATATTAAAGCTTGTGTTAATTTATATTAATGTGAAATATGTTTGCCTTTAACATTCAAATAAAATGTAAGACATATATAAAAGAATAAAAATTAGATATATGACATTATCTCTATGGAAAAGGCTATGCAAGAGATCTACAAAATTATCTAAATTAACCAATTGTGAACAGCAGGATCCAAGAGCAAATAACTTTTTTTTGAATGCAACATCAAAAATAAATTATTTTCTGCTCAGCATCAAATCTCAGGTCTCAGAGGACCTGCACGCTATGAAGACCAAAAGCTCAGCATCAGTTATTATGAACATGATTTTAATGCTACAGATATTTCATTGAAAATATGCACTTAAGAAGTCTGTCTCTTCACCTGCTCCCATTCGACAGACTTCAGTTCATTTTTCCATAAACTGGCTCAATCTTCTTTGGTTCTCAACATGGCCCTGTGGGCAGTATTGGTATGACTGATGAGGCAGCCCATCATCAAACAGAGAGCAGAAGCAAGCCGCTCCCCTTGCACCCAACCTCGCTCTGTCCCATACTGTCAGGTTAAATGTGCTAAAGACACCTCCAAGCCACAGCTCAGATGATTTAACGCTATCTCAATTAAAGATATAACAACTAACTCAATTAACTCAACTGGCTGCCACTGCAACAACTGATATAAATAATTATGACCCTTAGTTATAGACGAGGACCTAGCCCTATAGAGACCCAATTGTTTTCAAGATGTCTGAATGTGATGAATCTAGAAAACTGTACCATGAATCTGGAAAATGTACCATTTATGCCAGTTGGTCAAAGATACACTTAAGAGGTTTTTATCCTGCAGTTTTACAGTGAGGTTGGGTTTGTTCTGTTACTGTGTGTTAATTGTAATTGTAGTACTGGGACACCAGCACACCCTTCACCATTCACAGGCCCTTGGGAACAGAAGTGCCTCCTTCTAGCTTCAGCTGACTAAGTTGTGTTTGCAGCTATTGTTTAAAAAAAAACAACAATGATAAAACCAAACCAAAACAAGAAGGAAGACACCAGGCAACTCACCAGTGCATGTCGGAGATAACTCACTATGAACTGATAAAACTCTGCTTGGATGACAGATGTTAAATGGAAAATAAAGTCATTAATTAAGAAACCCTAGAAATGCCTGTGGCACTTAATAGAGGAAAGCTATCCCTCCTCATAGGTTTACGTCTATGTAAACACTTGAAGCCTATGAAAAAATTACTTTTTCTTCCCTTCATTATTTTATTTCAAAAAATAAATTTCTAACAAAAACATGGGTATCTGAGCAAAATTTCAGATATTATTAAAATCTAGAACACTAATGTCTTAAAATGACAGTGTTAGAAAAGCCAATAAAGATGGAAAATTAATTCTCACTAGTCTTCCGTTTTTTCTAAGCATCAGGGCCTGGTGCTGAATGACAGCATGTTTAAATATGAAATAAAAGATTTATTTAGGTTCAAGTCTATATTTTGCAGAAGACAAGATTAGGCAATGATTTTTGTGGTTAATGTCTTCACATTTACAACTCTGTAGAACAAGGCAGTCAATGGAGTGCCCACTGAGCCTAGTATTTGGCATGATGTTCTAAAGGAAAGCAGCATAAAAAGATTTAGTTTTAAAACAATTATTCAGTTGTTAGCTGCTGTTCTTGCCAAGGTTTCAAGTGCTGCCAAAGGCACAACAGTACTTAAAGCCATAATTCTGAAACCAGGAGTAGTCTGTCATGACTTGAAATATCACACAATTTTACATACACACACACGCGCGCGCTGCCATATGCAGTTTTGAGAAGATGTGCATGTTCCAAAAGAGCAAAGAAGGTAATCAGGAAATATCATAGTGCTTTTATGTACAAAACCAAATGTACTCAAATAGCTAAGTGACTTAAGACTGTAAATCAGTGTACAGTAGTCTTTGCTTCTTTACATTTCAAAGAGCATTCTCCAACATCCAAATGCATAATCCTAAGTACTAAAAAAGGCTGTAAAATATAGTTATGGTTAAGCAGGTACCTGGTAGTGTCTGTTACATTTATGGATGCAAAAACCTATCCAGGATATGCCCATCATTACACACAGAAACCTTCATCTTCTGAGCCAAACATTTTCACTTTTTTGCATTTCAGTCACTTTCCTGAAGCTTTTTCACTTGTTTGTCTTGTGTGTTTTAAGGGAAATTTGACCAGCTATTCTTATGTGAATGAAGAATTTTAAAATAGCATCATATATCACACTGCAAAGTAATAATGCTGATAATAATTTTTATTTTATGCATATTCTCCCTCTCAGGAAAAAAACCTGACAACGCACGACAAAAGCCCACTCAGATGCTCACAGTGTGTTCGACTCTGGTTTTGGACTTGTACAGGAGGCTGGATTAACTCTCTCACTGCAGATGTGTACCCAAGTACTTGATCCAGGCCAAGTCAAAAGTACCTGGGTGCTATGTCAGATATACCATTCCTTTGTACTATGGCTGAAAATGTGTTGCATTTCAATCTGCAGATGACAGAGGCTGACTGAGAGGGCAGTTTGATCTGCTTTTGAGAACAGTTTATTCAAAATGTGAAACTACTGGCACTTGCTCTTTGTGCAAGGGAGAAGAACATGACTTTCTCGAAGGTACAAAATTCAGGCCAAAACAAAGTGGGACTGAAGTAAGTAAAGGCTGAACAGGGTCTGAGCATCACCAAATCTTCTACCAGAAATAAGAAGGTAGAATTACTACTGCACTGCTTCAAAATATCCAATATCCAACATCCAATAGGATGAGGAAAGTCAAAAGACAACAAACAATGCAAAACAAAGCAGAAAATCACAGTTAAGGCAAATAACCCCCAACTCTACATGGTCCTGTAACACCAGATACCAACTTTAATGCATGAACTTTCTGTGACATTATTGAGCCCAAACTAATCTCAAGCAGCCAGTCTGCCGCCAGCAAATTATGTCCAGATTGACCAGCTTGCCTCACTAAAATACATACTAGGAAGTTCAATTAACACACAGGAAAATGCAACAACTTTAAAACCCTAAAATTTCAGGACAAATATGTATACTACAATTTTTAGTGCTTTCCCAAATACTTTGTGGCTTTTGGCAAATTTTCTAATATGCCAGTCACAAAGACTGTACTGCCATCCTTTCTGGGGAATGAAGCTGTATAAACTAACAAAAAGACAACAATTTTATCATCATATGAAAAGTCTTCAGATTGTGTCAAAATGAAATTAAAAGTATTCAATAGTCACTTTTCATAGAAAATACTCTACAATATATTAAACAACACTGCATAGGACTGGGGCATACAGTTGTCAGTTCAAATGCCTTGCTCGGTTCATAGGCCCTACAGAAGAATTAACTTTTTTTTTTTTTTTTAATCCAAGTCTATAGTACTCTTTTCAGAATGCCTGAGGGCCAGCATACTGCTTTACTGAGATAATTTCCATGCAACACAATCTTCAACACAGAAAATTTGAGCTGCTAATTGTATAACATGCCAAGAGGTGAATTCAAAGGAGCAGATGGCAGCTAAAATGGCATTAGAGGAGTCGCACGCAGGGAGACATATCTCTTTGGTGCGGTATGTGTTTTTAATTGTGTTTTAGTAACTTCGGGAATAAGGAACAAGAAATACCCCACCATAAAACTACACGGCATGAATACAGGTATAGAAAAGAGAAGACTTGAGTCCTGATGTAAGAAAGGCAAAGCAGATATTTTTAAATGAATAAAACAATAATTTGATTGCACAGGTAAATTTTGGAGACTGGAACATACTGTTTAAGGAATGACTGGCATACTGGTATTTCCTGTTAACATTTCTGATTGGGCAGCAACAAAAGAAACTCCTATTGCCTTTGTAGCTAATATTGGCTTTATATTTAACTTCAGTAAAACTGGAATAAATACCTAAATATATTTGAATCCATTATTGTTTAACATTGAAAAGTATATGTTGAAAAATATGTATGATGTAGACTGTGGCAAAAGAGTATTAATGTTCAGCTTCAATAAAACACTGCCCTCGTCTAGATCTCACAGAATTTATTACTATATCTCAGCGACAATGACTCATGGAAGATATCTGTTTATCTAAGGATATCTGCAGAGGCCATATTGAACCTGGACCTTTTCAAACCTAGCACTTTGTTCTGCACTAAAATATGAGTGACAAAGCAGCTTACTTTAAACCTGGGGCAGTTTGAACAAATTACTGTGCCCTAGTCTGGTTTTACTGAGAACGCAAAGTTCTTTGCTGACAACTGTATTTCAACAAACAGAAATGCCAAAGAGAAACATGCTTAAATGTAAGAGTAAAAACAGGTGTTTTTCTCTCTTGCTGACACTAACATGACTTTGTTATATGCAGTGAAACAAGACAAGCAAGAACATGATGATACGAGGTAAAAAAATACACCTGGTGTGAGATGTTATTCTTCTCAGGAATGCTGCATTTTCTCCCTCAATTTGTCATCTACATACTATTCTTAATTTTTTAGAAAGTACTTAAAACTTCAGTACTCAAGGCTTTTTCTCATGAACAAGTCAAGATAATTTACATTGATTTTTCTTTTATCTTAATGAATAAAGCCACTAGAAGTCAAAAGTTTATCTGCCTCTCTGACTTCACCCCTGTAAGAAGCATTTTCACAGCAGCAATCAGTCAGCACTCTGGTGCTCCTCCATGTCTTTCAATTTTCATTAGTGTAGGAGTCAGGCCGATCGATTTTGAGCTTTTTTTTTTAAGATTTTTTTCATGTCGAGTATAAGGATTTTCTGAAACGCATCTCACCCCTACTTTTCCATATGTTCCTCAGAGCAGATTTATTCATTTTCTGTGCACTTTCTGGCAGAAGCAGAGTTCTGCATTTTCAGAGGATGCTTACTACTCTCTCCAGTGGGTGCATTTCAAAGGGAATCCCAACCAGCACCTCCTGCCATGAGAAATAAGAGTTGTCAGGTTCTGGTGAGCTGTGTTAAAAATATGTCCTTCATTCCTTTCGATTTTTCTTCTTCCGTGGTGCAAACAGACAGCAAAAGCGCCCCTTGCACTACCCCCTTCCAACTGATGTTTGATGGAGTCTAGAGCATTTCTACACACTCGCATCTCCACTGCATGCTGTTGCAGGCCATCACAAAAACAAGGATTACAATTCATATAATCTGTTCTCAGCACTTGAGATGTTTCGGACGCTTTTTACTTCATTGGTTCAGGTCAAGTAATGTAGACCAGTACTTTGATCCTTGCTTCTAGATTCAGTAATGCCTTGTGTTCTTCATAAAAAGGCACACAGAAGTGCAGACACACAGAGAAAGCTGTATGGTGCTCTGAATCATGGAGTCCAAGACCCATAATCTTACCTGTTATCTGCTGATGTGGTTCTTTTGTCTGGGCTGTCAGAGTGCTCACCATTCTAAATTCCAAACACCAGACAGTATGTAAGGTTTTCGTATTTTTCTTACAAGACCAGAGAGGCTGTGGAGTCTCCATCCTTGGTGACATGCAAAAGCTATTTTGACATGGTCAAACAGCTTTGGATGGCCTTGCTTGAGCAAGGTGGGTTGGACCAGAGGATCTCCAGAGTTCCTTTTGCCCCTCAACTCTGCTATGATTCTGTGAATTGCATTGTGTTTAAAGAACAATTAACAGAAGGGCTGTACAATGGGAGAGAAACAAAATACATTCCTACAGTTACTTAACTTCTATCCTTTAAGCATTTGCAACCTTTCAATCTCTTTACATAGTGATCTAACATGCATTTTATGACATGTTGACTGTCACACTATCATTATTGAAATAAATTACATTTAAAGGACTAATTATAATGACAGTGATGGAAAAATTCCTACTGCATCCATAGTCTTCATTGCTAATGCTCAAGGTAAATACATTTAAATGCTCTAAGTGTATGTTTCTGGAGATCTGGGAAAATGACAGGCAGATGCTCACGTACTTAACTTGGAGGAACTACTGGCAAAACCTTGACTGGAATGCAACTGATTTTCATTACAGTTAAGTGCCCTAAGGCAAAAGAAATCACTAGCTTGTCTTCTCCATCATTAATTGCTTTCTTCAGGACAGAACCTGAAGAATAATCTTTTGTTGTTTTTTTCCCTCATGTAATGGAAAAAAAAGAAAGGTATATATTAGCAGAAGTGAAAAATTTTATATTTGGGTCAACCTAAGACTTTCATTCTTGTAATGAAACACCTTATCTTAATTTCAACCTTTTTCAGAGACAAAATAAAACCCCAACAATTTTAAAACACTTGGAATATTTTTTTAAAAATTCAAAATTAGACATCAATAAACATCGTCTCACAAAAAAAATTTATTTTCATGAATATTTTTCCAAGTTTTTAGGTTAAACCATTTTATGTTAGTTTTTAGGTCAAAGATATATGTGTTCTGTTAGTTTTTAGGTCAAAGATATATGTGTTAGTTTTTAAAGTAAAAAATTCCTTCCGAATTTAACTCACATTCATGAATAATTTGCATGGCCCCCATGGCATTTTCCAGTTAATATTCATGCAAAAAAAAAAAGTTCAGGTTGAAAGATGGGCAATCTAAATGCCTATAATGCTAACAGATGCAGTTTTATTGCATTTTCAATTGCTTAATTTTATACACCATTGTTAACATTAACACCACATAGTATCTAATACCAGTATCTAATAACAAAATAAACCTGAAATAACTCCACTGGCTTAACTAAAAGACAAAAATTAATCCCACAATGTTTTGTCAAACAAAAAGAATTTTTTCCCCTCCAAAACCCTTTTTTTTTTTTTTAGCAGGAATTTTATGACAACTTCACTGAACAGAAAATAATCCCCTTAAGGAAATTCACTAGAATATTAAATTTTAAATTAAACCATGTATTTTAAAGTCTGTGTTAATTACTATGTACAGCATTCTGCAAGAGCTTTCTACATCAAAGATTATTATGACTAAATACAAGATATATTCAAGAAGTAGACCTAAAAAAAATCATGAATTATTCATCTGGTGAGCAAATTCTTCCATTTCATAAATATGAGATGTTTTAACCTAGTGAATTTTAGCTGTGAGTCTGCATTAAAAGGACAAAATCACACACTGTATACATAAAAAAAATACACACACACACACATATATACATACAGACATGCCCTCCTCCTGTAGGCTGATAGAGCAAAATGTCTGCTTGCTCTCTGCAGTCAATGACTAAAGTGAAACAGCCAATATTTGACTGAATTTCCTTCACTTATGTATCTTCTTATTGATTCTTGACACCACACAAAGGTCTTTACATGAGATCCACTTTATAAATGTAAAAGTGACTGACTGAATGTATTGTCTCCTGGTGACCTGGAATAAATCAATCAAATACACATTTATATTACCTTCTACTGGCTGTGCTTCTTTTACTGTAGCATCTTGCAGTTTGAGAATTTTTTTTAAATGGCTTCTCATACCACTAAGGGACAATTCAGACCTATATAATGTAGATGGAAATTCCACTGAAATCAGTGGAGTTTAGTCTAGCCAGGACAAAATCCAAGCTTACAACTCCAGGATAATTAATTCCTCTGTAATTGGGTCAAGCCTTCTCAGCAGAAAGTGATCATGTATATTTTGCTACCATTTTGCCACAACAAATGCACACTTCAATGATGCGAAGCTTAATGAGGTTCTAGCTGTTTCCCAAAACATTACAGTGCAAAGATCTTCAGCTTTCACTCCACACATGGCCTCACAATTCTGGGGAAGATTAGGAATTGCAGGTCTGTGGGTGGCCACTGTGCATCAAGGCGATCAATCAGGTCACGAGAGAGGGTCTTTTTTTTTCTCCTTTTTTTTTTTTGTACTGGCAGAAGCTTCTGTGCTCCTCAGGGGAGAGGACAGCTCAATTTAATGAGCTTTCTTTTCCTTCAGATAGTCTTACACCCGATTTATAAGGCAACTTAAAAAGTGACAGTCACTTTGGTAGATTGAGGGACTTGGTAAAAACTAAGGAATGGCAGATGATGTTTGTTTCCTAATAACATTAAGGAGGAAAGAAGTTAATGCTAAATCCATGTTATCCATAAAAATTGAACCAGTAAACTGAAGACAATCAAACCAAAACTTTTCTGTCCATGTTTCCTTTCCTTCATCTTCTGAAAGTCCTTTTGCCTTTCTTAGTCATCTTGAAGCCTTTAAAGGGTACTTCTTGTCTATTTCTTGTATTGTTTGTTCTGCACTGCATAGTGACAAAAGGGATGTTTCCTTTTTTTTAAATACAAGTCCAAACTACTTTTCCAAAAATCTCCTGGTGGAAATCTTGTACATCAAGTAGATTTTTTTACTTGATATAAACTTCCTTTTTTTTTTTTNTTTTTAAAACTTTCTTTTTTTTTTTTTTTTTTTTTTTTTTTTTCATATCTCATATGTGCCCTATGGTCTGCATCACTTCTTCCAAGTACGAGCCTGTTATCTGCTGCTTGTCTGCTATAAAATTATATTTACAGGTTGCCACCACCTCGTATCATTATCATAGGTTGCTTTTTCCTTTATCTTTTCAGTAAGAATGCCATTACCATAGTGCCAATTGCACCTGGTGTTATGTTAACCAGGGATACATCTGGACCCACAAAGAGTCCACATTCAGAAACACCTTCCAAAACTGTGTTGAAGATGGTCAGAACAATCCAGAAGAACCTACCATTTCTCACCCAGTTTTGTTCAGGGCACACTATTTGGATAAAAAACAGTACTAATACTTGCTTTTAAATACCTGTTGCAGTTGTCCAGGTTCAAAGCAGAACCCTCAGTTTATCCCTGACACTAAGCTGCTGACCAGTTCTGGTGGATTTCAAAATACTATGAGGTTTCATGCTACTCATCCTTTCATTCATCAACATTACTACTGGAATATTTACGGGAAACTTCATTTCTATGTTCAGCTTCTCTCTGGGAGCTCATCACATTGAATTACACAACCTTACACTTTGAATGCACACACTCGTACTCCCCTCCTCTTTGAAGTTGGGGCCAGTGTTAATAGTGTACTCTGCACAGCCCTATGTACAGCTTGCAATATCCAGTTGCCTACATTACAATGATTCAGCTATATGACTGCATGCCAGATTAATATCTTTTCTTGCTCCATGGCTTTCTCATCAGCAATCTATATTTACCGAGTGATAAAAGAATTATTTTACTGTGTGTCATACAGTCCATTTTCCGTCATCTCATCCTCTCCTTTTTAATATTAGGAGTAAATATTACAGTAAGTGAGATTCCTGGATATAGAGACGTAACAAATCTTAAAAAAATGCATAAAATTAGTTTGCTGCTTCATATAACAATGCTAAAGCAGATTTGGTTTAAGGTATCCAGTTCTTGTGCCTACCTTTCAGCAAAGACTTGAAAAAAACAAAGAAAGAGAAAATTAACACCTTAGAAATCCTACCAGAACAGGAAACACTAAAAATAATCAGAAATAAGGGTTAGAGAGTTCTGTTACTCAGGTGATGGAAACATAAATAGAGAATCACCCAAGCAGTATTTACATATAGAAAATCTGATGCTGAAAATCAGAAATCCAATTCTATTCAAGTTGCATGCTTGTAAATAATAGACCCTGAATACTTGTTAAAAACTTTATAGTGTACATATGTTTAAAAAAAAAAAAAAAGCATTATGAATGTGCTTCAGTTCTCTGGAAAATGCTCAAATCGTCAGTTACTAAATGCACTGTTTCTTTTGTAAGTATAGTTACACAAATGGCGTGGCATGATTTTTTTTACCATACAATCCCATAAACTGTCTATTTTTCTACTTTCCCTGAAGTATGAAACCGGTATTCGCAGCTCCTCTGTCACCATTTTGCCCTGACAACAGGTTTAAGGACCCTTCTCCAGGTTCTTGAAGGCATTCTGTATTCCCAAAGAGTGGAAATCCTACAGATAACATAGTGCTACAGATTACACATGCCACTTACTAATCCACAAAACTTAATTTTCCTGAAGTTTCACTTGAACTATGGAATCATTTTGCTCCACTTCTTTTGTGCTACTACTCAGCTACTTTGCTAGGCTGCTTTGATTCCTTTTAATCACGCTCTCTTCACCACTTTGTTCTCACCAGGTAGGCCATTGCTGTTATGTTTCACCGTACTGCACTCTGGTTTTCCATTAATCTCATACTCTTTGCTGCTCCCGTTGTCTCCAGACAGACCGTTGCCACTGTGTTTCATGTACCACATGCTGGGTAATAACACAAAAAAAATTCCGTGTTTATAAAGCTAAATTGTCTCCTTTGTATTCAGATATGGTAGCAAGGATTGTAAAGGCACAAACAAACTGGATTTGTTAAGTCGCACCCTCAAGTGCCGTCTCCTCTCCCACTCAACAAGTAGATTTCTCAGGTTCCAGGAAGACCTGTCCCACCAAGCTAAGTGAGTTCAGCACAGAAAATGTAGCTTTCTCCTTGGGCAGGCCAAAGGCCTGCCAAACACCATAGGTCTCACAGGACAATCAGTCCTATAGAGCTGAAGCAGACAAAAAGATTTGGAAAGAAAGGCAAATGGTAGGCAACAAACAGGGATGTTATTTAGGTCTGACAAGTCAAAGAAGAAGAGAAGAGTTACTATGGACCATTTCTGAATGAACACAACTCATGAGAAACATGGATATAATACTGTTTGTTACAGGCAGAGGATGAAATTAAATTCAGTGGCAAATGAAATTATATTACTAATATGTCATTTAATTCAACTCTAATTAACCAGATTATTGTAGTTTTAATATTTCTTTTCCTAAACAAGGGTCAGATATTTCTTTAAAAGTATTGCTATCAGTTTGATTTCGGCAAGGCCAGACAAGAACCATGTAATTTAATTCTTTCTGTATTTAACTGTAAGATGCATGAAAGAAATGCTTAACACATCCCAATTCTAGATGGTATCAAGATTCATAGCCTGCTAGTTTAATATTCACATTCCTTATTTTAGGAAACTTTTTATTTCATGGTCTTTAGGCATTCATATATTCAGTTGTAATACTTGAAACATAATTAATCAATTTAATTTTGGATTACTGATTCTTTGAAAGTGCTCAGGTCCCTTCTTCCACCCTGAGAGGGCAAGTGATGAACGTACTGATGTTTTGGGAGTATCCACAACTTGCACTCAGATTGGTATATTTAATTACTTTGTTTATGCTCCATTGGTCAGGGTCTGTTGTTTTAATACAACTAAGACTGATCCCAGTGACACCACTAGTGAGGACAAAGTTAATCCATTGCTTACTTCTGTTGCTGACTTAGGGTAATGTATCGTTCAGCTATGAGCTAATGACTCCTGCAGATGTTTCTTATTTCATGCCAGGAAAAGCAGAAGCTGAAATTAAATATTTTCTTTTTATGACCATTATAGTTCTCCTTATAAATTACAGTCTGTTCAGTCATGTTTTTGAATAAATCAAATCACACTGACAACGCAGTTTTCCTATCTGCAAAATTAATCTTACAGGACCAAATTCTGGTCTCATTAGACTGTTCATAATGAATAATATAACTGATGATTAAAAAGTTGACCTGCCTAAGGAGAGGAAATTGTTAAGAATTTTTAATCAAGACATACCTCTCTCTATCAAGAAGAGTACATTTGTACTTCAATGTATTGGCATGTCTCTGTCTTCGTATTATTGTACACCCTGCCACCACCTTACTTACACATGGAGAAACCCAGGAAGAGATCTTCAAGAATGCTTTTTGTCTACTCTAATGCCAATTCAAATTTACTTTGCTGTATTCAGAACTGGATATGGTGTTTTATATTTCTAGATGACAGTAATCTAACACGCTGATTTTCAGTTGTTAAAAAATATTTTTCTTACTGGTTTCTCAGGGCTTAAAGGTCTGATCCATGATTCTGTTACAAGCCTTGATCTTTCTAGTGCACGTGTAGATCTTGTGTCAGCACAGGGCTGCAACAACTTCTCAGGACTTTTGCTTAGGCATATATATGTAGCTAAGAATCCCTACTAATGATGATAACTCTCTTTGCCACTGTAGGAGTGTTATTAGTTCACACTGTCGCAGCAGCAGCAAGCTGGTTAATGTAGTGGAAGGACTCATTTACCACGAGAACAGGGTTTTTGTGTGCAGAACTAAACATGAGAAGTGGTTTTGAATATCTGAAAATGGTGTGTTTTGGGTTTTATTGTGCCTTTTAAATAGCATTAATACTTAGACAAGCACATTCCACTGAGCCCCAAAGTACTGATGTCTGTAGTCACTGTAGGTTCTCAACAAGAATCTTATTGTCACCTTAGTTAAATGCAACTTGTCGGTTTGTGCATAAACATCTTGGAACTGACCTTTTCACTCTTCCTAAACTAGTCACTGCAACTGGCAAATAAACTAGGAAATAAGCAATTATTAAAGAATGCATATGTTACTATCATGTTGGAGAAGAACTGGACATAAAAAAGTCTCAGTTCTCCTGTTCTGGTACATTTCATACAATGTATTACCTTTTTCTCAGCTACCCTCTTTCTTGGCACTTACCATGTATTGCATCTCATGGCACACTGTTTCTAGGATCACCACAGGTTGGTCTTTCTCTATCTGACACAATGTCAAAGCATATGGCTGTTCACCACATCTCAGTGAAAAGCCTTGGTGACACCCACACAGCAGAACACCCAACAGGAAGCAGCATTTGGATGTTGCAGCTGAATGACTTTGGAGACACTTTCTTTGACCCCCCCCCAGTGCAACCTCATAGGCATGGGTGAAGCTGCCAGAGGCCACAAACCCAGTTCATCCTTTATGAGTTACAGCAACAAATGCAGGTCTTTCTTCAGAATAAACTTCTGAAACAGCACAGCTCAACATGTGCATGCTCCTTCTTCCAGGTGAAAACAAACTTGAAACTAAGAAACATTTTCATGAAGGATTCTTTTAAGTATCCTAACATCTGAGAATCGGTTGTTTTGGTGAGTCCCAGCCTCCACACCCTCCATTTTCTCTCAGTGAATAAGCAGTGCTCTCCTTGCCCAAGATCCCACAGCAACACCTTCATCATATGGTTGGATCGAACCTCTCCCACAACTCCCCAGACTAGAGGAAGAAAGGAGAGTGAGACTATATAACTAGCTCATATTTTTCCCCATTGGTGGCTTTTGCTACAGCACATCTGGCAGTTTGGGGACTACCATCATTTTTTTGCTTTGCTTTGTTTAGTTTGGTTTTTATATAAAGCACATTAATTGTTGATTCATAACCAATTCATTTAGCCTTAAATATGCATGTGAAGGTGTGGTTGCTTTTAGACTACGTTTCAAATGAGATCAGGTCATTGCCAGCAAATGTTCCTAATGTTAGCATTGCAAACACAGGAGTCAATTAAAAGATAAAACAACAACAACAAAATAATTCACAATTTGAATATAGACATAAATGTCAATACTTGGCATTCTGTTGCGTCATTTGTTAATCTTCTACATGCATGCCATTATACCACTTCTGTTTTTTTTTTCACAACAAACCATTTGTGCATCTTCCTCTCTTAATAGTCTCTAATAGTCTCTTTCTAAATACATATTAGAAATGACTTATACTGCATTTGAAAAAAAAAAAAAATTCCTTTGTGTTTGAAAAATATGCTTTGTACGAGCTAGCTTCTAACTGAATGCAAACACCTTGGCAGACCCCTAACAGCTAACTGAATTGGCAGCGTTGCAACTGAGATTAAAAACCAGTCCTCCTCTGGTACAGTGAAGAAACCAGCAAACCTCTAAGCTACTAAAGAGTACCTGACATTGATTTGTCATAGATTCCCCTTATTTAGCAGAATCAATTCAATTCTGGATAGTGCTTTGTCTGTCTTGTGCTGCCAACTCTTTTTCTTAGAGATTTAAATTGAAGAGTGAAGCACTTCGCAAAACATGGGCATCACTCCGGTTAGAAACACAGATACCTGCATGGACAACAGATACTTCTGTCCTCTTTCTGTTTACACCATAATAGGCACCAGACTCCCTGAAAACTGTTGAGTGTGTTTAGAAGATAAATTAAGGCAGTTACCACAGTACCAGTATCTTTCCTCTAGTTTTTCCTACATTTGTAGCTAGAAAGGCCAGTTGAGGAAACATAGTTCAACAGAAGCCAAACAGTTATTGCTGTTCAAAGCCACGAGGAACTACAAAACACACTGGTTAGGATTTAGAGCAAGGACTCTGGCATTTACAGGTATCTTGGACCTTCCTTCTGAAATAGAAGCTCTGAATCCATGCACATGCACACTGCTCCTAATACCATCTTCCTGAGTGAGGCGTGTTACATGGGATAAACAGCTGCAATTCATACTTCTTTCCATGGTTTTCTTGGTGCGTAAAAGGAGTAGCAAATGCATTACCCAGAGGACAGTTACACATCTTTCTGCCACACTACATATTTGTGTGGATGCACTGATGTAGAGAGGGAGGGCAATAAAGAGGTGTATATGAATTGAAATGCAATATTTGGAGCATCTCCATGAGGATTTGTATCCCATTTTCTATATAGAAAATGCTCGTATAGCAAAGCTAAATATTCAAGGCTATTTTAACCACCTCTGTTAGTCTGTAAAGAAAGGGGGAAGGACTAAGTGTAGGGTATCAGAGTTTTATGCATATGGACAGATTAAAAAAGTAGATTATATATGCATGCCTTGTACTCATCCATTTGAAAAAAAACAAAACATTAGAACTTTTGCATGCATTCATGCATATTTGAATTAGATATTTGTTGAAAGTATGGATCAGAACAATGGAACTATGCTTATTTGCACCAATTATGCATAAAGAGACACATAAGCTGAATAGCATCATAAATACTAAGGAAGTTGAAGTGTGGCTTCACCAAATCATGTAGCTTGAATTCTACCTCACCCTTTCTAGTTTCAGAGACAAAAAAATCAAGCTCATGTCCAAGTAAACTCTTTGCACATGCTTTTCCAGACTTCAGAATTGCCTGGTTTACAGTGGAATCAGTCCAGTGCGTGATTCAAAATGTAGACTGTATGGATGACTGGAGAGTTTGCACCTCAAATTCATATTCCAATATTATAGATATAGTCAGAGAGGACCAGCTGATAATATTAGTTTTAATCTCATTGACTACTTTTTTTAAACATAGGAAATAATATATTGACTCTCCTAACTCATGGTCCAATGGTAATTCTCAAGCAGGTGTTCAGCTCAAGTAATACATTTGAAATATTGATTCTACAATCATAATTTACCACAGAGTCTTATGCCCTAATCATTTTGGTCATTAATATTATAACATAAATATGACTGAATTATTACTAATCATTATTTTACAGCACCATCAAATTGAGAAAGCTATACACTTGTGATACAACATGAAAATTCTGAGAATCTCTAAATTAAATTATTCATAAGCTTCATTTGGTCATCATTTCACTTAAGTGCTCATTATCTGTTCTGGGGAGGAAAAGGAAAAGGAAGAGGAAGNGAGGGAAAAAGGAGAGGGGGAAAAAGGAGAGGGGAAATGGAAAAAAGGAAGCCTGACTTGTCCTGCTATTAATAGCCGAAGTGTGTAACACCCAGTGCCACATTGGAGGGCTGTACCTCTCACCATGTGTGCCAAGATCCAGCATACATGAGTGCACGTAAAGACAAGCACATGGCATATAGTGTCTTCTCACTCCCAAAACAACCATGCCAGATAATTTACTAGGTAAATGAAGGAACAGGAGAGGAAGTAGTGGAGTCCTTCAACATGGTTAGTAGCAGCTGACATGGACTGGGGCAGCTCAGGCACGTCTGACTAAATAGCAAGAAGTCCAGACAAAAAGCCGACCTTAACCTGCCACAAGGTAAGAACGGTGAGACACTTCTCAATGGCTCTTTGTGAGCCACCTGGAGATGGGATATAGCAGTACCATTTCAGTTCACTCATTATCCAGATTACACCAACATCTCATTAACTTACGCTGAAGGGTTATTGAATAAAAGCACTTCTCTGAGAACTGAAAAGGCTTTTTTCTTCTGTTATTTTGACTGATAATCTTCATAGAAGTTCGATAATGAACTTTGGTCTTTCAAATTCTGATTCCCATTTTATTAGATTACCTCGTATAATTCCCCTGTTTTGTTTACTCTTTGCAATAAATCCTGCATTTATTCCGTAGCCTAATAGGACAAAATTTCAACCATAAAATTATTAGGAAGTTCCTGTAATTACGCCTATTTTTGAAAACAAAACAAAACAAACCCAAACTAAACCCAAACAAACAAACCAAAAACGAACAACAAAATAAAGATCTAAAACATTCAGTTATTCCCCTTACCCAGGTAAAATGGGATTCTGTGGGCATTCCTTTGCTGAAAAAAGGAAAATAAAAATCTCATTTGGTGTACACCACCACAATTCTATGTTCAGATATGTCCTCACTTCTACTAACAGTTCTCAGTCTTTATGATATTTAAGAACAAGGTATATTTGTTAAAGACACTACTAGCTGTATATATCCCACTTTAAAATCTTAACAACCTCATTTAGTATTCTGGAACTGCACAGAAAAAATGGTAAGAGAGTAGAGTACATACATTATTACATATTGTTTTAAACACTTAAGAAAATTTTGCATCTGGAATGGAGTGCTAAACAGCAAAGGTCAGATTTTGCAACTTTAAGCAAATTACTTAATAGAGATTTTAAATATAAAGGGAAGGATCATACAAAGGCATCAGACCCCACAGACTTACAGAGTGGAAACAAATTTCTGAGCTACTATTAGTAACTTTTCCCAGTTAGAAACATTACATTTATTCAGAGAAACATTTGAGCACTCTCATTCTTCTGTTTCTGAGCATAAGAATAATTGTTACTGGACATAAGAAAAAGGGTTTATGAATGTGCTGGGCTGACCGAGGCTGGAGGCCGGGTGCCCCCCAAGCCGCTCTGTCAG
>VXBL01010542.1:131383-148296 GCA_013400195.1 Aramus guarauna
CCCCCAGCCCGCTGCTGAGGGGGATGTTGTAGAGACAGCCTTGGTGTGTGCCAGCCCTGCTCAGCAGCAGCCAAACCACCCGTGTGTTACCAACTCCTTGCTGCTACCCACACACAGCACAGCGTGGTGAGGGATGCTCTGGGGAAAGTTAACTCCATCCCAGCCAGACACAATACAGCGGGTGATCAAACACTGGCACAGATTGCTATTGTGAAGTCTCCATCCTTGGCAATATTCAAAACCCAACTGGACATGGCCCTGCACCATGAACCATGCACCCCTGATCCTCCCTTGAGAAGTAGGGTGAAACTAGGGACCTCGAGAAGTACCTGCTATCCTCAACTACTCTGATTTTTTCTAATTTCCAGTGCTTTAATTAGCATTATTTCAGGCTACCTAATTTAGAGCTAAGGCACCTACCTTCATATCAATGGCATACTAGATATAGATGACACTAAGCCATTGGAATTCTTTTGTAACAAGGGATTTATTTCATTATTTCTACCTTAGAGAGAAAATCCGGTAGTACGTATGTTCAATGGGTGGTGTGAACAATCTTCCTTCAAAAATCACATATTGTAGGACTATAAAACCACCTTTGAAATCATTCAGTCATATCCACTGATGGCATTAAAAACTGACTGGAAAACAATAACAGAAATTTACCCCTACTAATGTTTTGACAAGCTTTTGTCCTGTCAGTGCAGCGGTCAGGACAGCAAACGTAGAGACTTAGGTTGTACAAAGAAAGCCACAAAGCCAACAACAGATCATAGCACTCTGGGTCTAATCCATCTTACTGAAATTTTATTTAATAACATCAAAAGGGAAGAACCCCTTTGATTCCTGCATCCCAGGCTCAGAGACAGTAGCTGTTAAAGAAATAGTTCCCCTTGTATACTGGAAAGACTAAACTGATAGAGAAAACATTGCAATGTGATAAACAAGGAACCTCACACTCACTTCTTAAGTCACTTAGCAGAATCAACATGTAATGCAAAACTGGCATCTCTTTTTTTCCTTTCAGCTCTCCTTTCTCTCAGTCACCATACTGCACTTAGACCCAAGTTTCCTGTATTATGTGTATAAGATGATTAACTTGCCTTCCCACCCTTCTAAAATGCACATAGATAGTTTACCATGTTTTTCAATAATGAGTTCCTCTCAGTGAGTATTGAGAGCTGACACAAAAGGTAAAGACATTCCAAAAGGAACCAACAGCCTATTTGAATACAGCTTTGAAGATTGTTCCCAGCTTTTCTCTACTGTGCTCATGGCTCCTCTACTCTCCCTGTCATTGTACATCATTTATTTTTCCAGTTACACAAACTAAACATGTTTACCAGTTTATCCTCCCAGACAGCTATTGAATTTCAGATTTTGAAGATGAAAACTGAATAGTTTTAAGTTGCTCATTTTTCAAACATGAACACTGAACCATGAACCATGGTCACTCATGGTATATATCGTGGTAGCCTATGGCATATTAATTTAGCTGCTCTTTCTTTAACTTTTATCTTCAGTCATATATTTCACTCCCTTTTTTTCTCTAAGCACACGGCAAACAAAGCAGGAATAATTTTTATGTAAAAAAAAATTTCCCCTAGTATTATTTCAACAAGCACTGTCATTGCTTCCTCATGACTAAGCTATTTTTCTTTCATGTTGATTAGGAGGCATGCTAATAGTTTTCCTGAACATTATGTATTAAAGACTTCTATTAATTGTGTGTAACAGTAGTAGTTTATGGTAGTTTTGTAATTTACATGGCTTCTGAGAATTACATGTGATTTACTTAAATGATGTAAAGTCTGTCAACTTGTTTGTAATGCATTTTAATACCTACCTTGATTACATGTGAATCTTTTTTCAGTCTAGGCTAAAATTCATGTTTCCAAAGATATAGGTAGGAGTCTGCTAAAGAGGTAACTCAGGCCGTAGTGTGCTTATTATCTTTCGGAAACATTCTGCTATTTGGGAAGCTTGATATAATTACCTTTTACTCTTATCTGTTTAGCTAAATCCTTTTCTACCTCACTGGAAGTTGTGCTGTACTGAAAAGAATGACAATGTACTTTTCTTCGGCTTGCTTCTATCTCATTCTCTGCCAGTATATGAGATATTCAGAATCTCTTAGGATTCACAAAACATTGAAATGACCTGGCTGCACAAATAGGGTGATATTATAGATCTATTGTCTAATCTCAATTCTTTTAGCGTGATTATGCACAGTATTTAGTATAAGGAAACATAGGAAATATGGCAGGATTACCATTAGAGAAAGAGTAGGATCAAAAAAGGATTAGTAATTTAAAATATAGAAATTACTATTACAAACATTTTACAAAAATGTAAAAACTTAAAGTTACAGGATCAGAAAATTGTGGAGAGGTATGGCAGAGGACTCAGGATTTCAGGATTTCCCATGGGTAAATTTAGAAAAAAACAATAATGAATCTTCTTAGACTGAAATAAGGTGCTATGATCACATTGGGTTATTTTACATCTTAGTTTTATTAAAATAATATCAGGAGTTACATTCTTAAGTCCTTGAACTATTCATGCAGCTCCCAAATTGTCTTGAATCTTTGTTGATCAACTTCTGCCTAAATATTTAATCTTCCTACTTTTATGTGCTTTTATGCATCTATCTTTTTTCCTTTACATGAATTTATAACTTCCTATCTGTATGGCATTGTCTTTCATTTACTCACTTTAATGCCTGATTAAGTAAAATGCCTGTTACCTTTTACTGTGAAATCCTCCTGTCTGAGGTATGTTCCTTCAAAATCTGTGACTTTCCAGCTACTGTTCAGAGATCAGCAGTGGAGTATCTAATGAGAGGGCCACAGAGAACACTCACCTGCTTTCAAAAGTTCCTGTACAGCCCTTTTGAGGTGAGACAGGCTGACGTAGGCTTTTCTCTGTGTTGTTTTTTTCCCCCACCCTCCTCTTTTCACCTTTCGCAGTGCCTCCTGACCTCCTAAATGCCTAATTTTCAACCAGCTTAGTGTTTTCAACTACACAGGAAATTGTCAAGAAACCTTTTTAAGATACTAAGGATTGAGAGAAATAGCTTTTGGGCAGTAACGCGTTAAAAAGCCAAACAGAAGTAACCTTCGTTAGCATTCCTTCTCCAATCCTACATCTGCGAATAAACACTCTTGGTAAAAGTGATCACACGGGGTCTTGCACTGCTGGGCTCCTCACAGACCCACCTTTCAACTGATTGTTTTACTTGAAATACTCCAGTGTCTGAATTAACGGAGTCTGACTAATAGCTTACACTACTCATCGTCATTTTCATAGGAAGAACCAAATATTATGTTGAAATGCCAATTTTTCAGTGGTTTATATGAATCTATGTAGGGAAATAAAATGCTGAATAAGCCTCAGACAGCCTGTACTAAAAAGTGAAAGATTATTTTTAAAACTATTTTTAAAGTTTTCCAAAAGTAGTGACTAGTCTCTGAATCCATACATGTAGCATAATCATATGGAACAAACACAAATTAAATTAACAGTCTGGATATTAGGTAATATAGGATTATTAATAAGTCCTGTATTTAACCAACGTTGTCCAGTAGGTACTCCCTCTGGATTGCAAACTAAAAATGTAATATTCTGCCTGCTTAGGCACTGTGATTACCAGATATTCTCAAGCTCTCTATTTGCGTATGCTTTACTCTGTTTACCAAACTGAGATTTTGTGGAAGTGTTTGAAGAATTTAGTTAAGTACATGTGTATTTTTTTAAATCCCTTTAATATTTAGGTGTAAATTACAGTGGCAATTATCACAATATACTTTTATCTCAGATTCACTCATGATCGCCATCCTCCCAGTTATGCGCAATTTTCTGCCAACCAGGCACATGATAAATTCAAAAGTTTCCTGCAGTAAATGCATGTCAAGGCCATTTTAGGGCAGCATGATATATAGCTGTAGGATAAATTCAAACCCTTCAAGCATGCAGAAAAATGGTAGAGAAAGGGATGGAAAACAGGATTCTGAGGCAACGTCTTCCAGTTTCTTGTGTGGCTGCACCAAGAGAACAAGCAGTTTCTTGTGCAACTCCAAATGTTAAGTAATAACCAGCTACTATGACCTTCTACAGTCAGAAAAAAATGCAGTTGGTGTCCAACCAAAGTTAGTTATTCTCTCACAGGAACTACTTCATTTCTCTGCAGAAAGCTTATCCTCAGGGAAATCAAATTAAATCCAAATTCCCTTAAAATTGCATTGTGGAGACTTAGAATTTACTCCAAGAACAACAGTAGCACTATTTTCAGAAAACAAAAACAGAAAACAAAACCAAAATAACCCTGGGTTCCTGGACTAAGTCTCGCTTGCCGTATCTCATGATAGAGAAGGATATACTTAATCCCCAGAATAGCGTATTCAGGTTGCGCCTGTGTAGCCTTTATTTATTTATTAAAAAATTACAACCACACAGATTCAGAATGGTTGCAGTGCTAGAGAGGTGCTGAGCCTAGATGTGATAGTTTCAACAAGACATTTGCAGAAGCAAGGCTGTTGGTGTTGCCTGTCTGCCCGAGGTTGGTGTCTTACAGTACAGCTGGCAGAAGCAAAACATTTAAGCACTATTCAGCTGTCATAGACCCAAGCATGTTAGTGTAACCCAGACTGATGAATCACAGACGTGGACGTACGATATGAAATACTTGAAGGGTCGTACTGCTTTCAAACACTTTGGCTGTCAGCAGAAGAAATGCAAGCAGGACATGCAAAGCCTTCAGATAAGTGGTGCTGCCACAGAACCTCCACTTTTGTGTATTTTCCTGATATGAACAAAATAAGGGACACTGCCATCTCTTCTGTAAGCCAATGCTTTTCTCTATCTTTTACCTTCCTAACCTAACTCCCACAATTCCATGGAAGAGATAGGTAGAAAATGTACCTATTTAAACAGCAGTATTTATTTTTTTGCTCTACCATACATACTATTATAATTTCTTTGGGATAATGTAAGAGCTTGGTCAGCGTGAGGCTCTTCCACTCCATCAAAAATGATGGGATGGCCTGTGACACAATGTCTACCATCTTTTCCCTTGCACTTCAATTTTCTCCTTAAGTTTTCTTAAGACAGAGGCCTGACCTGCCAAATGGTTTGGATCCTCTGGTTTCTCCTAAACTGTAACTGTTTCTGTAATTTCACTTTTTTAAGCAATTACTCTTTACACGGGACCTAAGCATAAAACTATCAGAAACCAAGCTTTAAGTGGTCATTGATCATATACAGAAATATCTAATTACATTGATCTTTGAGAAATGTTGATTACTTTAAGTCACAACTGTGATCTTTTCTCTTTGTGAAGTAGAGCACTGAACTCTTCTGAGTGATTATGTTCTGCAGATACACTTTTCAGATACTGCTTTAACTATCTGTTAATTATGATATAGATATTTATGACATAGAGATAAGGTTAAGAAACCAATAATGAACAATGCAATGGCCAACCAGCAGACATAATTACAGCCAAAGACTAACGGAATACTCAAACAACTATTCCAGCATTTAAAGTTTGCACTTACCAGCCTCCATAATGCTGGAGCAATTGGGATCTGTGAAGCCATCAGGACACTCACATGAGTAGAAATCATCATCCAGCCCTGACAGACAGATGCCACCATTTTTGCATGGGCTGGAGTCACACATATCTCCTGTGGGTTAAAGGAAAAAAAAAGATTCCTGTATAAAACTCTCCAAAAGTTATGCACAAGGTCTGAGCACGACAGATTGCTGATAACCAAGAATAAAAAAGGAATGACAACTTCTATGTCCTTTCAGTACCTTTTGGTTAATTCCATTTTATATTTACTCAACAGCACACCTCTGTGTAATCATCTTCCCCTAGCCTTCTACTCCATAAAATGTGATTCTCATAGATGTACCAACAGTTATTCACTTGCAAACAGTAATAAAATCTAACAAAAAATATTTTTTTTCTTTCTCTCATTTGAAGTCATTCAGGATATATGCTTGGAATTTACCCAGGATTTTACCTCACCAGGTTCCCTTCAACATAAAGCTGAATGGTGGTTTCAATTCAGGCTGTTGGCTTATCACCTGGTTCATTAGCAAAGAGCTGTGGCTGTGGTTACATCATCACGTGCTCCACACTTACTCCTAAGTCACTCAACGGCACAGATTTGATCCAGATCAGGCATTGGCATGCAGCTGTATTTCTGCTAAACACAGAGCATGGCATTCAGGCCAGCAGCGTGCTTCTATGGTGGCTTTATGTCAGCCACATGACGGCCAATTATGCTTAGCTTCAAAACTATGCGCTGCTATGAACCAACTATGGTTTAAAACTCCCTGGGACACAGGACAAGCACTGGCACAGTGGGAAGCTTCAGCCTGCTTGAATAATGCTAAATAAATAAATAAATAAATACGACTTATCCTTCAATTGCTCTTCAGTGAAGAAACCCTGTTCAGTCAATCAGTGTCGAGGTGATCAACGGCAGAAAGACATAAACTCAGAAAGTTGCGCCACAGGGCTGCTACATATGCTCAGAACTTGGACATGTCTCCAGTACTACCAGTGTGTACAACATATGATTGTGATTTCTATTCCAATATTATTTGAAACAGCCTTCAGGAGGAGATATACAAGCGAGAACAGAGTGTCTGTTTAATTCTTGTAATTCCTCAGTTTTAACACCCTTAAAGGACTCCACCCGATCACAGTTCTACAAATAAATGGAAATAAGGATTGCATCCTGTTCCCGATGGGATAATTGCAAGCAATCCTAAAGAATACTCTAGGTTTTGGATAGTTTCAATTTAATATTTTTTCCTCAGATAATTGAATATATATTTAGATGCATTTTTTATTTATCTCAAGCTTCATCATATAAGACAGAGTGCTCTCTATTGCTCAGTATTGTTTTTAGAAATACTAATAATTTGTGCAGGACAGTTTTGTTTTGCCAATTTTTTGGCAGATATGTAATTATTAAAAAATAAGAACATTATTTTGCATGTTTGGGACTATTCTGGTGGTAAGGGAACTCAAAATGTTTTCAACACTTCTCTGGCACGTAGACTTCAGATTACAGCCTGGTGTGACAATTCCAATCTAACGGTCACTTAAGAAATTTAACTGATTTACAAAACTGCCTTTATGAATTATGTGCATCAGTTGCAAAAAACTGTGAGTTAGTTTGCTGGGTCATTTTTAATCTTATTGAATTTTAATCTGTCAGCTTTAAGCTGCTTTCATGACACAGAAATTGTCATGTGTGTATGTTCTCGGTATTAACAGCTTTCTCTTGAAGATTGTCCAGCTGACGGAGAAGTAGAGCTATTTGAAAAGAGTCAATGGCATAAGACATTATCTGTCTAATGACTAGACATTATCTGTCTTCCTAACTGAATCTAAATAAGTCAAGACTTCTCATTTTCAGTGCTCGTTGCATTATTGGGGTAGCAAAGTATGCATGTTTTTGTACTTCATGGGGCTTAGGCATTTGGTTGTGAAAGAACAACTACGATTAACTGAATGTTCTGACAACTGTATTCCCACACCTTTAATTAAATCAATAAATTAAATAGCATCTGGAGCAGGATCACTTATTATGCATGGATGTTCTGATTAAAATAAGAGGGGACATTTTTACTATGTGTTTCCTGATTCAGTGTTCTTCTGATTTCAATTATGCAATACAAGAAAGGAAAAGAAAGGTAAAAAGACAAAATATTGTTTCCATTTGTAAGTTTTATATTGACTGACAAGCAGAATGCATCCCCAGTTTTCCATTATATTTCCAGAAACTACTATGTCCAAAGTATGCGTACTTAACTGTGTAGTTTTCATTTGTCTGAAAAGTCGTGTTGGCTTTTTCAGTCTGAAGTGACATGACCCGACCTACAGTTTGGGACTAATAAAGCAGATGCTGTCCTCTAACAATTGTTATTTATTTCCATGCTGAGGAAAGAACTACACTAAGTGCTCTTTTGACACACCACCTTGCCCCAAATTCTACCGTCAGTCACTGGTGTAAATTTATAATTGTCATTATATTATCTCTCAGAAATAAAATGGGACAAACCCCCCTCCAAACAAAAAAGACAAAAAGCTCCAACAAAAAAAATTACCTAGCCTGTCTCAGGTAATGCTAAAGAGGGCTAAAGAGGGAAAATCTATACTTTGAATAACAATGGTTAAAGTAATACGATAGTATGACATCAAATATGATGCAGTCAAAGAAACAAGCAACTGCACAGACACAAGTGAGCCATAATTCTACTTAAGACTAGATACCAGGCTGTGCAAATTTGCATACTTAAATTAGTAAAACTCACCTAAAATGTTAGCACCCTTATGTATGACTTAGTGTCTGTGAAAGTGTGCAGAACAAAATAAATACCACCTTTGAATCAACAATATTCCCCTCAATTTACATTTTGTGCCTCTTGAGAGGCCATTCATGTTGAAATATTGAAACCTAATTTATTATACATTCTACTGAGTTTGATGAACAGAATCTTATTTTAAAGGCTCTGTTCTTTCTAAAGAAAAACTTATATGGGTGCACTTGGTCTTAACACAACTCATTAAGGGATTTGTTACCATTAAAATACTATGTTGCATACAACACAACTTTTAACACAACAGTAGTTTTAGAATTTAACCTTAGAGTCATGGTGAATGGAAGAGTAAAACAAACGCAAAGAAAGAACTATATCCTTTACAGTAACTCTTAGAGAACTGTGCTCTGTGCTGCTGAATTTCCATAGCAATAGGTAGTATGCTTTTAGTGCTACAGACTGTGAAATTTGACAAATTTCTGTAAATTAAACAAACACTCTAAAAGGAACTCCATTATTTAAAAAACATCAAAAGACAATTAATATTTTACTTTTATTAGAATGTTCTGAAAGGAGTCCAGTAAGAATGCAAGTGTCTAATAAAAGACATAATTCATGTTTTCCTTTACTATGTCTGACTAACCCTGCACTTTCCATTACATGGCTACTCAAGCATTAAAATATGTCTCAAGACTGTATATAAAATATGTGCTACAACTATTGCTGCCGTTACTTCATCCTCAGGAAAATCTCAGACAATAAAATCTCATTGCATCAAGCTATCAAAATTTGGTGCAAGGATCTGTGAAACAGAATCAGCAAAGGATATGCTCACATGTTCCCCCCCACTAGACTGACAGAAGTCATGACCACTTTGCATCTACCTCTTTTAGGGAACCCCTGCTTTGAAGTGATGTTATATACGTAGCTTCTTTTATACATATTTATATAAAATATATATGTATATACACATACATATTTCCTCTTTCTTCCACAACATAATGCAAGGAAGAGTTAAGGTAGAAATGTAATCCACACTATCTCAGATCATACTGTATTGAGAAGCAGACAAAACATTTACAAGATTAGAGGACACTAAATTTGGAGGATATTTATATTTTTATTTTTCCTCATGTCTTTAGTTTCTTCAGAACATTCTTAAGTCATCTAAGTCCTTGAGTGAATTGTCCATCCTCTCTTTGGAAAACATGGTTGGTTAAGAATAAAAAAAGCAAGACAAAAAGAATAAAANAGTGACCCTGGATCTCTTGTATTAAAAGCCCTTGGAGATGTAAGTCCATCAAGCCCTGTGACATACCGTCACATAACCACTATTAAACCATATTATTTTCAACAAAATACTGAATGTACAACTATTGCTTCCTTTCACAAGCAGGTAATGGTGGGGAGGAGGGTAAAAATTGTAAATCCACTCTTTGTCGAACTTTACACTTTTATACAGCATACATTTTGATCCTGTAAAACCCCACAAAATGTTACGTGATTCTTGACTGAAGAGTGCAATGCTTTTCTTGACAGCAAAGGACAATCTGTAAAAAGGAAGTCAACTGCTGTGTATAAATAATGCAGCACACCCTGATGGTAACAGTTAGCCCATCAATCCTTGTCAAGAACAGAAATTCAGAGTTTATCAAAACAATTTTTGTGATATGAAGGCTAAGGATGCACTCTGCAAACAGAAAAGTACCATCCACAACCACCTGCACGCTCTACTCTGTAAAGCATTCTTTGTTGTATAAGCACATAGAACAGTCAGCTACCATTACTATATGCAAATCAATTTGCAGTTTACTAATGTTTGTCAATGAAAGAAAAGAAAAAGAATTATTTACTCCAACTTAAAAATATTTACTCTTCAACATTATAGCTTCTGGGATACAAATACCTGCCAAACACTAAGGTATAGTATCGTGAATTAAGCATGGGAGAAGCATTTCAGTCCCTATGCACAAAATAGTTAGCCTGAAATTAATACAATTTCCCTTGACTATCTCATAAAACCTAGAATGATAACTGTTACGATTTCTGGCAGAAGTGTTACTGTGAGTGATGTTTGCTTGAGACAATGAAAAGATGACAAAGACAGACACGTCTTCAAAAAATTGCATGGATTCAAAAGATTTCAAAACTGGAAGGAAAGAAGTGATAGAAGAAAGGTGTTTGGGCACATTTTCGTCTATAATTTAAGAATGCAGTTTATTCTGTGAAATAGAAAGTGTGCATGGAAAAAGTCAACCCTATTTATTCTTTTGTATAATGTGCATTAATTATAAATATGAACACATCTAGTGTGCATTACATATTGATGTAGTGAAATTTACAGAAGCTGATACTGAGGTAAACATATTCATACTGTAGGAGTCCAAACAGATGCTCACACCCATTGAAACAAAAGGCATGCCAAAATCTACAGCTAAACAGTCGCAAATGTAATGACTTATGAGTTCAGGGTGCTAGCCACACAAGTTGTTAGGAGGTACAACACTCTTTACTGGTATGCTATATAATGGCTGCTTTGTAGCTCAAGCATTTGGTTTCACCATTGATGGGAAGAGGTGGACCGTCGTTCCTACCTAAAACAGCAGCTATATTTTTATTGAATTTCCTAAATTGCTGCATGAAATATGGCTTCTTTTCAAAGCTCCCTCTAAAGAAATAAAATGAATAGCTATTCTCTTTCATGAGAATAAAACTTATTAAAAAGAAGAAATCTCCAGGTGGCACCAAAGAATAAACAGCCCAGAAAATAGCTAGTCAATAGAAATTTGGTCTAGGGATAGTAAAAATAAGGGTCAGCTCTGAAGCCCAGAAGAGCAACTGAACTTCAGGATAAGACTAAGAAAGTACTTGCTACCAGTAGCAGTTTAATGTTAAAATCAATTTTCAGAAAAAGAGCTTTAATAGTTTTCTGATTTACAGAATCATCTGTACAGTGTCCAAGTTCAAATCTATTTCTCCACAGCTAAACCCCTACTGAGAAGCAGAACCATAAATCATATTGAAGACACACCTGTGCAGAGATGCAAAATGTGAACATGAAAACAGATGAGCTCTGCAGTTCTTTTAAGAAATTTGTAAGCTTTTTTTTCAGATTCCATGGTGAGGCAGCTAATTTGTTTTTTCTACAGTAAAAAGTTGAATAATTAATTTGTATCCCTTATTATTTGAAAGAGAAGTTAAAGTTTCTGGATACCAGTAGCTCATCTACTTCCTTCTGCTTGTTCTCTAGGCTGATTTGCTTATTATGCAGGTAGAAGGTTCAGCTAACTTTCTAACTAGAATATTCATTACAAACTGTTTAAAAAGGTTTAGAAAAATGAATAAACTAATACCATCACCTCTAAATGTACACATATGAACTGGATGGGAAAACTTAGAGGAGAACATAAATCTCAGAATAATACACTCATGATTTTATCACAGGTCTCACGAAAATTGTGGTAGTTGCTTCTTCTGAACAACTCTAGGATCAAGAGACTGTATGCACTTAAACAAGCTGTAACGTGTAGTTGTGGAGGACAACTGCAACACACTCGTGTAAACTGGGCGTAAACATTTAAACATCTAACTTTTTTTCCAGTCTTGTAATCTGAAGGGATGCACCAGCTGATTTTTGAAAACCTGATATGGCATTACAAAAAGAAAATCAGATTATTCTAAACAGAGAATTCTTGTTCAAATACCACTCTGGGACTGGACTGAAACATTAATCCTGGGTGAAGATGAAGTGCTGACTTAAGCTTTAGGATTTAGTCTAATAGTACAATACTGTAAAAGTGTGTCCCTACTTTCAGGGTTAGAATAGAGCCCTAAAGTAATGTCTGCAGAGATTAATTTCTATCATAATAAATCCCCTTCTGCCTTAAAAAAGTATAATCTCTTCCCTTTCTAAAAGTCTACAGTATGAGCTACTTTATTCATTTGAATGTGAAAGAGCAGTAGGTCACTGTACTTCAGTCTGCTGTGGTACAGACTTCTTAAGCATCTGATGTTTGACAATATGAAATACAAGTAGAAACATAAAACAGCTTAAAAAGTAAACTCTTCTCTCTTTCATAGGTTCCTGAGAGTTCATTTCTGTGCCAGCTGTCTCTGAAGGGAAAAAAGATGAACTATGCCTGCCATTTCACATCTTTATTAGTAAAAAAACAGATCTAAAGTGATTAAAGGAAGAATATGGTTATATAATGCACTTCTGAACATTTTTACAACTTGTGGCAAATTTTTCATGCACACACTGTCGTAAGGATTTGGAGAAAGCTGCCATCAGTTGAGACATTGCTTCATCAAAGGGAAAAGAGATATAATCCCCTAAACTGATCAGCTGACGGTACCAGTGGCACACCATCCCTAGCACCCAACCTCAGCAAACAGCAACGATGCTTCCTGCATAAGCAAGACAATAGCCGATACATGCCTTTACCAAAGACGCCCTAATCGCTATCAACACAACCTTCCACATCTTTTCTCTCTGGACGCTCAACCAAGCTGGCAAAAATTACCTAGGCACTCCTTGCACGTACTCATTTGATTTCAGCTGTCATTCACATCAGCCATGTTTGTTTGCCACTCACTAACAATCACGTGCATCAACCTGTATTTCTGCACCTGTTCAGATCTACGAGGTGAGAGGTTTATGAAAAGGGAAAGAATAACAGCTTAAATTGAGACGTTCTGTACAAGGCACTTAGGCTAAACTGTCTCTCCATTAAGTTGTTTTGTTCAATTAAATCTTTCAGAGACACATCAAGTCATGATGAGAATACATTATCATTTCCAGTCACTTTTCCCTTGTTTTTAAAGCTGATCAGGAGATTTTTAGTAGTATGGTCACTTGAAATCTCTCAGATAATCAAATACTCATTTTCTTGCCAGAAATTTCCTCATACAGCTTCACTGGTTTCTGTCAAAAATCAGCTGGGCTCCTACAGCCTTCTCCACTAACTGCTAGAAAGCTCCACTTACATATCCATGACCATCAGATGGTCAATATAGGGATATAGATTTCTTATTTCACTTAACCTACATTGAGCTTTTGATCATTAGCTCTTCCTAAATCTCTCTTCAAAATATTCATGGCTCCCAAGGCTCTGGAAATGCCTCAACTCCCTGATCAGGAAACAACTCATACACACAACAGCTTGTCTCTTGCCTATCCACTGCTTTCCATGGAGAGAAGATCCATACACTCAGTCAAATCAGCAGCACAGTCCGAAGGATGTCCTTTAAAATAAACAGTCGTGAATGTTTATGGCCTTCACTAGACAGGTAACATCTTCCTTCTTTTTCCTTACGGACCAAGAGCATTTAGGTACACGTATCCTTACTGCTCTTGACAGTTATCTTTCCAGTTTCTGCTTTCACTTCATCAGTGAAGTGACATGGTTAAAAAAAACAAAAACACCCACTTACTGTGGAATTACAACTTTTAAACAATTATTTCCAATTTTACCTTTCCATTTCTCTTTTTTGTGCGCCACAGCTTTTGAGGCTAGCAATTTAAAAGCACCAGAGCGTGTGCCTGTGTATACATACACACATATATATTTAGCTCCATACTTATATACTTATACATACTTTATATATATGGAAAAGAAAGTGTTTTATTTTCCCTTTGTTTGCCCTATACTGGATATATTCACGCATCGGTTGCTAGGCCATTATTAATCTCAGCACTGGTGAATTTATCTTTTCCCATCATAAGTACACCCAAAATTGAAAGCTGAGCAATTAAAAAGTCATCATTAAGAGTTTTTAAAACTCTAATTACATTTCATTATATCCTCCTATCTTCACCAAAACAAAATACCTTGAAACAACGTGAATTCCAAACATATTATCATTATACTTTGAAAAGTATTCATCAATCTCTAGTTACTTCTACTTTTGGATGTCCTCTCTTAAATATCTTATTTGGTCACATTTTTTACAAGAACTGTCAACACTATTGAAGAAATGGGCAGCATTTATTATCCCAAGTTAGGTATCCAAAGCACGGAACTCAAAAAATTTTAGTTCACTTTTCAAAATTTTGAAATATTGTGTAGGTACCAAGTACATCCCATAAAAAACCTCAAATATATGTCTACATGTATACAAAAATATATAAATTTATTTTAAAAATGCACACATATTCACCTCCATCAACAGTCTCAGAAAGCATACTGAAAATAAAGGAATATTTTCTGCTTTCAAGCTGTATTCCAAACTGCAAAACATGTTTGAAAACATACCCTGTGAAGCAGTCAGCATTGCCTATGTCCAAATTAGAAAATAGCCTGGCACAACATGAGCAGATCAGTATTTCAAAGCATGCAGCACTCAAGCTTCACTATCTACATTATATGAAGTCTGTGGATTTTTGTTTCAGATTTAATCACTTCCCTCCATGTGATTTGAAGGTGTCCAAATGACCAGTCATTGGTTCAGACCCTTAAGTTACCATTAGGGTCTCCACCTGAGTACAGCTTCTCGTTGGACACCCTCGGGAATGAATCCAGCTCACACCCATCAAACCTCCTCTGCAGGCAGAAGAGAAGTGAGTGTAGGATGTGGAGGCAATCAAAGGATTCACTTCGAAAGCCCACCAGCACACTAGATGACCATTTTAACAGACTCGCTGGCACTGAACAGTCTTTCCTACATTAACTTTTTCTACAATGAGCTCTTCTCTTCTATTACACCAAACCCTACAGCTAAAGAGAATAAAGCGAAATGTTCTGTAAGTTTCTGTTGTTATAATTAGCTGACCTTACTGCATTCATTGCATGTGTATTTTGGCCACAAGGATATTTAAATCTATCACCACAGAAGTTCTGTCACCATCAAAAAAGACATGTCACCTAAGGAGATACAACAGTATTGCTGGTTTTCATCATTTTCTTTCTGACTTTACAGGAAGGTGATGTTAGTGATCGCATTCAGAATAATAATCAGGTAATGAAGATATGTGTCCCTCCTGTGAAAGATAGGCAATAATAAAGGCATTACAGCTGTCAGCTACAATAAGGAAGTGATTCTGTTTATTTTGGACGATGCAGCTGGCGGTAACGTGTACGCTCTGTGGATAAATGATGCAGACCCTTTTAGTAATTTTTGCTAACAGTCTCTGGAAAGATGAACAGATGCAATTTTTACCTTATTTGTTTAATCTTGTTCAGAAATAGAATAAAACCTGAAACTTTCGCACATATAAAGACTCCTGTATACATTGTATAGCTTCCTGTTACCTGTAAAAGTGTTTTTTTTCGAGCCCTAGATTTTCCCCAAACACAATATAAAATCAGATGAAACCACATATCTACCAGGCAAATTTTAACTAAAGGCATCAGGCAAGAACTGAGTGAGGACCTCTGAGAGCACTTATTCCGCGCAGCAGCATGTGACACAAAGACACTTTAAAAAAGGACGTAGCTGAGGCAGTAAATTGAATTATGCAAAATGTTTTGATGGTGGTGTACTCGCTTGTGCAGTGTAGCCGTGACCTTAGCCAACCACTTAGCCTCACCGCTCCGCAGCTTTCCCCAGTTTTCCTCTCACAGTGGCCATCTAGGCACTCAAAGCCACGCCACAAGGACTGTCTCAGACTTCAAAAGCCACATTACTATATGAGGGCTTACACAAATGCTAAGTAAGAAAGTTTCTGTATGTCAAAACCATGCCTCAGTACGGCCACGCTACACCAACAAACTGTATTCTTGGCAGTGTTTTTTAACTTATTTTTTACTTTCCAGTGTAATTTGTAAACCAAACCTAAACAAAGGTGGGCAGCAGCTTGAATGCACTTGCTGCTTGTTGCTGGGTATGGAGTAAGACTTGAAAATTAAGAACTGGGAATAGTAACTGAAAAAGGATGAGAAAGAAAAAAGTCTGGCAGAGAACAGTATAAATGAAAGATATTCACAAATGGACTGGTTGAGAATTTGATGCTTTTAGCACACCATATTGTAAGAGGGACCTTAAGTGTTATTTTAATAATAGTACATATAGATCTTTGACTAGTAAGCTAAATAACTATTTTGTTTCAGGTTCTGAACATAGACAAATGTTCCTATAACAACTGGCTTCTGGTCTGACATTGCAAGATAACCACAATATCTGCTCTGGAGAGCTGAAGTGCACTGTAATTGCTTCTAGTTTCAAGGCCAAGTCATTGACCTGTCCTTCATCATCCCAGGTATATCCCAGGCTCAACAGCATGTCTTAAGCGGACCTGAAAATAAAGCTGGTCTCCCGCTCTGGCTTAATTAGTAGGAAAAAGAAAAAGGAGGGTTTGCCTACCTGGCCTGCTAATTTTTTTTTCATTTTTTTCTGAGCTTTGCTTTATTAACTGCATTCAGGTAATGTTAACGTGGTTAATTACATATAGGATGTCCATGACGTACTGTTTGAAATGCAATTGCTGTTCTTTGGCACTTAACAGAGCCCTGAGACTGCATGTATAGCATATATTTTTAAAAACACAGGACTAGGTGAAAAGGAAATACCAAAGGAATGGAAAAATACAAAAAAGGAGGTGAAAATACTGAATATTATGAATATATATATATATA